>PVIA01005957.1:0-105803 GCA_004024845.1 Tonatia bakeri | reverse complement strand
AAAGAAAGAAAAGAGAGAGAGAAAGGGTGCTGGGCTTGAAGACAGCAAACCTGCATTTAAATCTAGGCTTTACTACAGTGAGCATTAGCATCCCTGTGAAGCAGGACACAGTGCTCACTTCACCTGACTTTTGTGTGCACTAGCCAAGGTGATACTCCCGGCACATAGTAGGCACTTATGAAATATTCACTGAATTTGAATTGCCACTTCTCCTGGGTGAGTGGCTGGATGGTTGATTGCAAGACTGATTGGGGAACATGCAACTTTCATCACCTTCATCAGGAAAAACAAACCATTAAGTGCCTAAATTCATGATGCTTTGTTCTCCACATACTGCGAAAGCATTTCATAAACCTGCAGAGGTGACGAGGTGGAGTGCAGAGGACAAAGCTTTTGAAGTTGGGAGGAGTGATCAGAAGTGCAGCAGTGTCCAGTGAGCTCACTGGGTGACCTTGCTCGGATGGCACTGATATGCTCTTTTATCCCACAGTATCTGGGGGCTCCCACCACACACCAAGCAAGGTGCTAGGCACGGAGAACACTCAAAGGAACAAGTTGGATAAGGTCTCTGCGACAGATCAAATATTCCACCTACTCCCTGATATGCTCTACCGCCCTAGCAGTTGGGCAGAGTATATGAAGTTGAGCAGAAGAGACATGCTCACATGTGATCCTGCAGCCTCCCTTCCCTTGTTATAGACGCCAGGAAGCCTGGGTGTTCCACATGGTGCAGCCACAGGTCTGAAGCTTCCACTGTCCTGGCCCCCTGTTTGACCAGGTGGAACAGAGGCCTTTGCTGATTCACACAGACATGTAGCATCATGATGAGATTTGGGATTTATGTTTCCACTGCAGGACCCCTGTCTTTCCTACTACTATACACCCTGACCATGAGTCTTGCACTCAGTCAGGCAAACCCTCACACACAGCTGAGCCTCTAATTCCAGTTATAAGAGAGCCATGAAGGAGACTTAGGGGTCCTATCCAAATTTGTGTTAGTGGGGCCTTATCAGTCTGGGGGACCCCAGGAAGACTTCTCTGGAGAAGTGCAAATTGAGACCTGAGGATTAAATAGGAATTATTTCAGCAAAAAGGGAAGTGGCAGCCAGCAGTCTGCAAAGGCTCTGAAGAGGGAGTGTGTGGGGCGTGGATGAAGAGCAGGGCAGAGAGGGAGGAGAGCCCAGAGGGGACATGGGAGGGACACAGAGGGGCCTAGAACCAGATTAAGGAGGATTTTTATAGGCCACATCAAGGATTTAGGATTTTATCCTAAAACAAATGATAAACTAAAAATTTTAAATGAGGCAGTAAGAGGAAATCTTCCTGAAGTGCTTTGAGCCTTACTTACCTTCCCCATCTGTACAATGGGCATAATAATACATGTATTTCAAGACCTGTGAAAATGGAATGACACACCTCCGTAAAACACGGTGCTAGGGGCCAGCCCATCTTGTTGTCAGGTTCACTCCTGTTTAGGGTTCACGTCTAGTGCAAGCACTCCAGTATGTTATTTGTGGGGGCTGCTGTAGGAAGAGAACCAACTCACCTTTGCAATGAAATAATAGCTGATATTTATTCAACAGTTACTGCATGCCAGGTACTGTTCTAAGTATTAAGTCACTACCTCCCTATGGGATGTAGACCATTATTTTTACAGATGGAAAAACCTGAACACAGAGTGTAAACCACTTGCTCAGGGTCACATAACTGGTCAACATAAGGGCAGGAATTACACCAGACACCCTGACTCTAGGGTCGTCACTCCTAATCACTATACTTCCCTGCCTCTTTGAAAAACAAATGGGATTTTTAGGGAAACAGAGGCATCAGACACCCAAAAGGGCAAATGGAAGAGATTCCTTTGAGCAGACCACCTGTGAGAACAGGTGCATTGTGTTACAGACCAGCTGCCCTGCCGGGCAGGGGCAGAACCTCCCAGCTGGCCCAGTCATCACCAGGATCCCTGCACTGCCCTGGGCCAGGGAGCGGAACACATTCTCTGTCACTTCCGTCAGCTTCCACATACCCTTTCCAGAACCAATACCAGCCGGTGCAGCCCTTCCACACATAGGTCCCTGCTCAGTGAGACCCTTGGAGCCACATGGAGAGATCAGCAGGGTGTCTCCCCTGCAGATAGGACACCACTGGACCTGGTGTGGGTCCTCGAGAGCATGCCTAGGACATATGGTACCAGCTCGCAGAACGCTGGCCTCACTGGGCTCAGAGACAGGCAAGCGGGCAGGATGGGCTATGTGCTCCTACCACCCTCTCTGCAGTCAACCAGAAAGTCGGAAAATGTGCTCGACCACCAGTGAGGCAGATGGCTGGGAATATCGTGTGTGTACAATATTTATGAAATGTGAGCTGAGCAGAGCTGAGCTGAGACTCCTGTCCCAGGCAGAGGAATTCAGCCCTGTGTGATGAGCAAGACTGTAATTGGGGTAGTTCCAATTTACTAACCATTTGCAAAAGATTACGTACCTCTCACATATTATCCTCTCCTAATCTTACTTTAATGAACACTACTCTATCTGTATGTATAATTTCAGGGTAAGGGAAAAACAATTTCTATCCTAGAAGGAAAAGCTGTAGCTAATATATTAACATCCACATTAGGAAGAGGGAGCATAATTGTGAGATCTATAGCTAAAATAATTCAAAGCCTCCCTCTCCTTCCACATGGTAGAAGACAGATGCACAAGGGAGGCATTTCCTGTCACAACCAACCACTTGGATGTGAGGGTTGAAGACTTTCTCTCCAAGACAGCAGCCTCACTTGGAACCATTCACATCACCTGAAGAGGGGACCACATAGGAACGTGTTTCTCAGCTGAGCTTCTCTGCTGGAAATGGGCTGTTCTTGCAGTAGGAGGGAAGCTAATCAGACTAGTAGAAGAACTTCCAGAGGGTAAGGATTATTGGTAGGCATGCCTTCCCTAAAACTCTAACACTAGGAGAGATCCTAAAGAGTGAATTAATGAATGCTTCTGTACCTCAGTTTCATGATCTATAAAATGGGGGTAGAATGGGATAATAATGCTGCCTAATTCATACCTTTATTCAACAATTTTTATTGAGACCTATTAGCCACTCTTCTAGGTGTTGGGAGACAGAAGTTTAAAAACAGGATATTTCCCGCTCTCATGAAGCTAACACTTTCATGGTGAAGGAAAAACAAATGGAGACTTGGTATGTGAGGTGACAGGACAAGGACAGGCTCCCTGCATCTATAGAATGCACGAGAACTTGCATCCTTCGGTGACACAACTGACTTCCCAGACTTTGGACCTGGCAAAGTCCTTCGAGTCACTTTCCTGCCTGTGACGATGGCCCAGCACTGAGGCACCCTCAGTCCGCCACTGGTTCTTTCCTGAGGAGTTTCAGTGACATCACAGACATGGGGAGGCAGCGGCTGCCCAGCTTCCAGTCCAGAATGAGGGGTGCAGAGGGCAGATACCCAGCACCCAGTGCTCTCTCCTGCCCCAAGCGCTGTCCCTGGTTGGTGGAGAAAAGAAACCCCCTTCTGCTGCTCCCCTGTTCACCATGGCAGCTTAGGAAAGTTTCAAGAGACTCGAGGAAGAAGTGAGAGAACACAACCAGTGAGAGACAACATTTGCAATTCTGAACATAGCCTTCTGGAATTTCTTCCCTTGTTCCCATCTGCAGTGCAGAGCAGGACTGTAGGGCAGCGTCACTCAACTGTGGTTGGTCCTGTTTCTTAGGACATATCAAGCCCCCATGAGGGCAGGTGAGGCTAGGAGAGGGACATGAAGAATAGCCAAGACTGGGCTGTTAGGTCCAAGACCTCTGCCATGCACCTACTGTGTTCCAGGGAGGAGATGTCTCAACACAGCTTTGCCAACTGCAGCTCTGAATCTTACGGCAGGAATATCCGGGCAGAGAGGCTAATCCCTGACCCCAGGAATGGCAAGGAAAGATAGTGGCCAGAGCCCTGGGATCATCCATTTGGATCCTTCTCCTAGTACCCACTTCCTGCCCTCCCTCTCCTATTCTCTCTTCCCCTCTCACTTAATTGCTTCTCTGAACTGTTTGGGAGCTCTGTTCACAGATCTTGTCACTCAGACCTATCTGCTTGTACACCGTACACACACACCTGTCCACTCTTTCCCACACTCCCACCCTTGGCTTGCTCCCCACTCTCTCTCTCAAACAAACACACACAGATACCTGGACAGCAAGGACTAGTCCATTTTGTAACTGGGTGCAGCCAAGAGGGGAGCCCCAAATAGGGATTTGTAATAGGATCCAGAAGAGCTTGGAGATCATTGGCTCCACACAACAGGGCACACCTGCCCAGAATGTTGGCAGCTGTAGCCAATTGTGGGAGGAGCCAGAAATGGGGCTGCAGAAGAGGACTGGCGCTGGAATTTAAACCCAGCGAGGCAGCCATTTGGCATCTCTCTTGGGACCGGACGTCTCTTTTTGGGGCCACACGTCTGTTTAGGACCACGCGGCTTTGGTGTTTTTGTTGGGCCCATGAGGCTTGGGTGAGAGTCAGGACCACGAGTCTTTGGAGGTGCTCCCTTTTGCCAGGTGGAGGGTGCTGGGAGGACTGTGTGCATTTGTGAGGAACTTTAGTTTGTGTTATTTCGAATGAATAATAAATTCCTTTCCTTTACACTGAATCTCGAGCATTGAGAGATATCCTTCCTTTGGTGGCAGACATAACGAACCTGGGGGTTCCTTTGGGGAATAGTATATTGCCCTTTGAGGCCCCCTTTGTTGCTCTGTAACAATTTCGCATGCCAGGAAAGGCTTTATGAAATTAATAGGTATTGAAACCCATGTTGGGATAAGGGAGGCACGGGCTCCTCTCCATCCTTCACCCCCTCAGCCACCTCAGGGAGCCAAGGGTTTCCAGTGTCTTCAGCACCACCCAGAGGGAGTTTGGACTTGGTGAAAAAAAAAAAATGCTTCTCTTCTCCCCAGTAAGAATCAACAAGAGAGTCAACCTGAGCCTCCTTCCAGACCCCAGGCCCTGCTTGGTGATTTGACAGGCATCTCTCCAATCTCTTAATAGCTGGCTCTGCTTGCCCTCTCATGTGCATGCTTGCCCAAAGGTCAGCCAGGTGAGCATGTCAAGGGGGAAAGGAGAGGAGAATCTAGGCTAAATAAGTAAAATAAGAGGAGAAAGGAAGGGAAAAAAGGGAGGAAGGAAGGGAGAGAGGGAGGGAGGGAGGGATGGAGGAGGAAAAGAGAGAAGGGAAGAAAGGATTCAGGGATGAAGAGAAGGAGGGTGCTCAGCGCCCAGCACAGCACACACTAAGCACCTGCAGAGGTGACTGACCATGTGGTCCCATTGCTGTCCGTTCAGAGGGCTTCTTGATGCAGGATGACCAACCACCCCAGTATGGCCAGAAATAAGAAGGTCCTGGGACTTTTCAGCACCCAAACCTGGACCAGTGGTAGCCCCCATCCATCCAGTTGTGTCTCCCTGAAGCCTGTGCTTTAGAGCAAGGCTGGGTGCTGACAGCCTAGAGGGAACCTGAGACCTCTCCTTCGTTTCTCCTGCTCCTGTGTCACACTGCTTCCTCCACTGCCTTTTCATAGTAATAGTTTCTGAAGTAATAGTAGTGGGGGTGACATAATGGCAGCAATCACAGTTAACAGGTAATACTGATGGTGTGATAGGCACAGTCCCAAACACTTCAGATTCACTGACTCATTTAACCTTCCTAACTATCCCTGGAGGTAGGTATTATCATTGTGGTCAGTAACAGATGAGGAAACTGAGGTTGAAAACACCCACATGCTCAAGGATGAAAAGCCAGCCATTGGTAGGTGGGCATTTGCCTCTTCCAGTCTGTCTCTGGTTGCCCTGTGCCCTGGTTCACCTGCAGCCATGCCTCTCCACCCTTGGCCTGCGAGTCCCATCCAGCACCCAGGGGCACTTCAGTCTTGTGCTCTTGCGGGAACTAGTGGGTTGAAGGAGGCAGGGGCAGTTGGGCCCCTTTCTCTGGCAGTCATTTGATCTAGGAGTGCTTCTGCTATGTCAGAGTGGCAGGGTGTGGGCTTGGGTCCTAGCAGCCACTGAGGCATTGAAAGCTCCTGGGGTCATTAGTGGGGTTCTGGGGCTGAACCCCAGAGGGGCCCAGCCACCTCTCCCAGTCTCTCCAGGGTTGGTGGTTCCTCCTCTCTCTCCAGGTACTTAACAGCTTGCACCTCCACGTTGACAGGCATCACATGGCCTTGAGGCAGCAATCCTCCGAGCCTGAAAAAGGAGCAAAAGGAATATTTGATCACAGGTGGTGGCTGTCAGCCTACAGTCTCTGAAGTCCTGGGCCGGGTACTTCCTGTGCACTGGAAGTCTTGGGAGGCCTCTCCTTCATGTCAACAGCCGCAGCCCGGGGCTCTAATGTCACCTCTGCAAAACGAGTACCCAGGACCTGCCTCTCAGATGTCACCCCTCCTTTGCCAGGAGTGTGGTTCCTTCAGTAGAGTGGTGAGCAGTTGGTTCCCATCTGAGGCTGTGTGGAAATGCCCTCAGAGCCCTCACTACCCTGCATCCTCTTTCTAGCTAAAAAGGCAGTGTGCCCTGGTAAGAGTATGACTTTTGAAACCAGCCAGACTTGGGCTCAGATTCAACTTCCATGTGCAGCCAGAGGTGACTTTGACAAAGTTGCCAAACTTCTGTGCTTGTTTTAGGAATAAACACCCACATGCTGGGTCTGAATCAAGGGTTAAATGAAGCAGTATATCCAGAGTGCCTGTATGTGTGTCCAGCCTGTAACAGGCACTTTATAAATAGAAGACATAATTAAGTTGGGTCAGGAAGCTCAGGGGGCAGTGGGTCCCAAGCACCCCCCACCTTGGAGGAGGCACACACACAGTGTATCTTAGACTTGTGCCTTGATGTGATTCTTATAAGTTCTAGAGAAATGGTAGTTTTGAAGCTTTCTGTTGCATCCCATTTCGTATTTTAGCAACTCCCTTTTGTGATGGTTCCTCTTTAAGTCTAACATGAGTCCTTCAAGCTGCAACTCAAGTTAATTGTCTTTTCTCTTCTTTTTCAGAGAGACTGAAAAACACCCAGACTCCTTATTTCTTCAGGAGCGTACTTTCCCCTCCAGACTTGGAAGCACCAAACAGTAGTGCTCACTTGGTCCCACTCCTACTCTGAGGTGCAGCAGTGGGTCCAGAGAAGCTCTTGCCTTACCCAGACTCACACAGGAGAGTCTGCAGCAGGTGCAGGGACCAGGAACCAGGCCCTCTGATTCCTTGAATCTGGCTCCCATAATCCCACCTGCTTTGCCTTCTCTGAATTCTCTGCATTCTAGAACCTTCTTAGTTCTTTCTCTTGGTTTAGAAGAAGAGTGGGGATGAAATAAAGAGGAAAAAAAGACTTGCCATGCCCCCATTCAGGAAGGACACATGTGATTCTGGCTGCAGTTCAAGAGGGCTGGGGCACAGGAGCGCCAGGACCAGTGAGGGAGCCAAGGAACAGAGGAGGCTCCTGGTGCATCAGGGATGAGCATTCCCAGCTCCTCTCCTGCCCCTCCTCTGTGAGTGCTGGTGGCAGCTCGCAACAACTTGCCGTCCCATAATCAGCACCATTATCTCTGCATAATTTTCCCTTCTCTCAACAACGCAGCCTGTGAAAGGAGCCCAAGGAAGGACCAGTGTTTCTGGACTATGAGAAGAGGCGATGTACCCTTGATTGCAAATGAAAAATTAAGCCCGTGTGTCTAGCATTCATGCAGGCGTGATTGTACAACGGCCCACACATTCCCCACTCACCCAGCCACCTGAAGGGCAGCAATGATCTGTCTACCTTTTCTTTGGCTTGCCTTGCATTTAGCAAATCTATAATGCATTTAATCTCCAAAAGCCACTGTGCTTGGCTTTAAATGCCTAATTTGCTGTCGAGAGCGCCTGCAACTCTCTTTCTGCCATCGTTGAACTCGAGGCTTTTGTTTGTGCAATCAGCTGGACTCCCCTTGGGAGGAGCACAGAGAACTGTGTCTTTGATCCCTCTCTGGAGGGATGAGAGAAAACAACCCCAGAGGGGCAGCGAGAGGCCAACTACCCCTGCACACCTCACAGGCAGGCCCCAGGAGTCTGGAGTACCCCCTCTTCATCCTGAATTCTGCCTATGCTGCAAAGACAAGGAACCAGTTCTTCTTTAAGGAGCTGGCAGGCTGTTGTTGAGAGACAAACCCATAAATGAGTAAATACCACACAATAGAATACATGTTTTTCTAAAGGTGTGTACAAAGTGCTGGAGGAGAATAGAAGAGGAAATGACTCCCCTTCTCCATGGAAAGCTGATGAGAGCTTCTACAGCCTGGCCGGGTGGGCACAAGTTCATTCATTCATTTGGTGGGAGGGTGGGCACAAGAACTCCTAGGATGGCATGTGCCAAGGGGTGACCTGTTTGGGAGATGGCGAGGAGATAGGTGATGGTGAAGCTCTGCTGGGGAGGAGCGCTGGAGTGGTGGGAACTGAGGAGGAAAGGAGAACCCCAGATTCAAGGATTCAGATCTTGTTCTGTGATAATGGAGAAAACAATGTTTCCATGCAAGAATGTGCAAAGAGTTCTAGATACAGACATAAGTATAAATAGACATACACATGTATCATGTGTATACACAGGTATAGGCATATTTTAAAGGATTTTTATATATCTTTTTAAAGATTTTATTTATTTAATTTTTAGAGAGGAGAATAGAGGGAAAGAGAGAGGGAGAGAAACACCAATGTGTGGTTGCCTCTGGCACACGCCCCACTGGGGACCTGGCCCACAACCCAGGCATGTGCCTTGACGGGGAATCGAACTGGCCATCCTTTGATTCGCAGGCTGGCATTTAATCCACTGAGCCACACCAGCCAGGGCTATATAGCTATTTATAAATTACTTTATATATTGTATTTGTTTGCTAGGGCTGCCATAACAAAGTGTCACAGACTGGGGGGGCTTAAAAAACAAATTTCTTTTCTCACAATTCTGGAGGCTGAAAATCCAAGATTGAAGTGTCTTCAGAGCTGCTTTCTTTGGAAACCTCTCTCCTTGGCTTGCAGCTGACTGCCTGCCTTCTCCCTGTGTCTTCCCATGGTCTTACCTCTGCGTGTGCCTGGGTCCCAATCCTTTTTTCTCCTGAGGACATCAGTCATATTGACCAGGACTCGCCCATGTGGGCTCTTTTTACTGTAATAACCAAGTTAAAGGAACCGTCTCCAAATGCAGTCACATTCTGAGGTACTGGGGGTTAAATTTTCAATATACAAATTTGGGGGCAGGAGAGCCAAAATTCAACCCATAGCATATATGAATTTACATTTATAAATTTGCTTATGTAAAATTACCTTCTGGGAGTGTTCCCCAGTCCTGTCTATTCGAGCAGTGGCTGGGTGGGCGAGGACACTACTGCGGACGTGCTGGCCCTGCCAGGGCAGCAGCCACGTCTCAGCATCAGAGGCAGGGAAGGGCTACTCACAATCAACTCTTGGGCTTTTAGATGATTCAGCTCAGTTATTTCTGTGGCCCCATATGTGGCCTCTGTTGTCAGACGAAGCCCAGGTACCCCTCAGTTCAGAGGAGAAGGGGCCCCTGGAAATGCCAGACAGGCTGTGGTCTTTCCTAGAGTGGAGATTTCACTCTAGGAAGTGGCTTAGCTCCCACTAGGATGGGGGCTGAAGCCCGATAATTGGACTTAACTCCTTTAATTCTGCTTTTTCTTGTATCAGTCAGATCTCTTACTGGAAACAAGTGACAGACTATAAGACTCAAATCTTCTTAAAATCAAGAGAAGATTGTATTGGCATATGTAAATGAAAATTCCAGAGGGTAGATGTAGGTTTGTGGGAATAGCTGAAGTCGGGGTGAGTGACATTCCCATCCACCAGCCCTGCTCTCTTTCATGTCAGCTTCCTCCTCAGGCAGGACTTCACTGGTAACAAGATGACTAGCCTCAGCTCTAAGCCCACATCCTGCCAGGGCTAAGTCCATTGTCAACAGAGAGTAAAGAGTTCTCAACAGGCTCATAAAAATTTTTTATGTCTTTTGTATCATTGGATCTTTGCAGGTCACAGGAATATCTCCCAAACCATCACTGGAGCCAGGGAAATGACTGACCTTTCCAGAGTTACGGGCCACCCACCCCCCAATCCATGGAGCCAGCCACATCCACAGCAGAGGTAGAAGTGATTCCCCAGGGAGAAACTGGAAGTCTTTCCCCCACCCCCACAAGGCTCTGCTGGTTAGTAAAAGCAGAGGCATCCACCATAGACTCGGAGAAGAGGCTTATGAACAAAAGCATTGCAAGGTCTCCTGGGAAAGCCTGTCTCGTCCCAGCTGTGCCTTTCAACGGTGCTTCTGCTTGAATGGTAGCATTGAATTTAATTAAATCACAACTTTCCTGCTTCTTACCTAAACTAATTTTATTTCTGTGAAGTGGACTATTATTTCTAAGAGAAAGAAATAAATACTTTTTTAAAGTAGTTTTTTAAAACTATAGCATGGTGGTTAAGTAAGACCTGGAGCTCTGGAGTCCTCGGTCTGCCACCTGACAGCCATTCAACGTGGAGTAAGTTACTGAACCTCTCTGAGCTTCTTTTCTCTCTGCTGACTAGGGCTAATAAAAGCTTCTTCTCATTATGAGCATTAAATAAGATTAGGTGCTCAAAGCACTTAGTACGCAGAGCTGGCGCAGTAAATATTAGCTGTTATTTTTTATTGAAAGGCTATCAAGAAGTCGGACACATTGTGTTGGACCTGAAAGAATGTTTTAGCATAACCACAACATTTTTCAGTTGAGAGAACCAAAGCAGAAAGAGGTTAGACAACGACTGCAAGGCCACACAGATGACAAGGTACACAGGTAGGTTTTAGTCCAGGACCCATAATTCCCAGAGCAACCAGCTGTTCTATATATTAGCCAATCTCTGGTACTAGTCCAGGATGGTAACTCCATTCCCAGGACATAAGATCAGCAGACTGGAGTCTGTTTGAGCCTCTGCCTGGGAGGGGAGTTGAGCCCTGCCTTGCAGAGATTCTTGTATGGTGAGGGGACAGCCTTCATGCCTGAGATCCAGAAGCCTGGCCCGTGTATGTGTGCATGTAAGCACATACTTGTACATGTGTGTGCTCTGGCCCCGTGGCTGGAACCTAGCTCACTAAGGAAGCAGCCATGGTCAGAAGCAGGGGCAACTGCCTGCCTCACCCTGAACCTCTCTCCTCCACACTGCCCAAGAGGTGTCACTTTGGCAGGAGCAGCCATTTGTGTCCCATGGTTTCAGGCCCCAAATAGATGAGTTGAGAACCTTTATAAGGGTTACAGGTTGTGACAAGAGGCTGCTCTCCTCTGAATAAGAAAAGAGCTTGAATGCACCTATGATTCTTGTTCCCTTGAGAGAGGACATAGGATCTACCTCTGGTTACTCAGGAGTGAATGCCAACCCCGATCCTGATAAACAGGGCCTCCCAGCCTGCAGAGTGCTTTTGCCCAGAGCCTTCCTCACTGAATGCCTGCCTACACATGTCTTTGGAGAAAACACAGAATTCAGAGTCAGTCCCACCCTGCCTCATCCTTATCTGTCTTGTGTCCTCAGCAAGTCACTTGTCCTTTCTGAACCTGTTTCCTCACCTGTGAAATGCAGGCATGCAAACTTCCTTACGGATGCTGTCTTAGTTTATTTGGGCTGCTATAACAAAATACCGTAGACAACAGAAATTTATTTCTCACACTTCTAGAGAACGGAAGCCTGAGGTCAAGTTGCTGGCAGATTCTTGTGGTGAGGGCTTGCTTTCTGGTTCATACATGAGTGTTTTTTAAAGTATTATTGATTATGCTTTCACAGTTGTCCCAATTTTTCCCCCTTTGCCTCCCTCCACCCAGTACTCCCCATTCCCTCCTTCAGTACCTTTAGTCCATGGGTCATGCATATAAATTCACTGGCTACTCCATTTCCTATACTGTTTTTACAATCCCCCTGTCTATTCTGTACTTACCAGTTTGTGCTTCTTAATCCCTGCATCTTTCTCTCTGTTCTCCCCCTTCTGTCTCCCAACTGATAACCTCCAAATGATCTCCATATTTATGACTCTGTTTCTGTTCAGCTGATGTGCTTAGTTTGTGTTTTAGATTCAGTTGTTGATAGTTGTTAATTTGTTGCCATTTTAATGCTCGTAGTTTTGATCTTCATTCTCTTAAATAAGTCCATTTAACATTTTATATAATAGTGGCTTAGTGATGATGAACTCCTTTAGCTTTACCTTGTCTAGCCCTTCAATTCTAAGTGATGGGTTTGCTGGATAGAGTAATCTAGGTTGTGGGTCCTTGCTTTTCATTACTTTGAATACTTCTTGCCAGTTCCTTCTAGCCTGCAAAGTTTCTTTTGAGAAATCAGAGGACAGTCTGATGAGAATTCCTTTGTAGGTAACTCTCTGCTTCTCTCTTGATGCTTTTAAGGTTCTTTTTATTATCTTAAACCTTCAGCATTGTAATTATAATGTGTCTTGGTGTGGTCCTCTTTATGTACAACTTGTTTGGGTTTCTTTGTGCTTCCTGGACTTTATGTCTATTCCCTTCACCAAATTAGGGAAGTTTTCTTTCATTATTTTTCCAAATAAGTTTTCAATTTCTTGCTCTTTCTCTTTTTCTTCCAGCACCCCTATGATTTGAATGTTGGTATGTCTGAAGTTGTCCCAGAGACTCCTTAGCTTTTCCTTGTTGTTGTTTTTTTTGTTTGTTTTTTTAATTTGGTTTTCTTCTTGCTGTTCTGATTGAATGTTTTTTCTTCCTTATGTTCCAAATCATTGATTTTATTCTCATCTACTCCACTGTTGGTTCCCTGTAAATTTTTCTTTATTTCACTTAGTGTAAACTTCATTTCTGCCTGGGTCCTTTTTTATGCTGTTGAAGTACCCAATGAGTTAGTTCCTTGAGCATCTGCATAACCAGTGTTTTGAACTCCACATCTGATAGATTGCTTATTTCCACTCTGTTTAGTTTTTTTTCTGGAGTTTTGTTCTGTTCTTTCATTTGGGTCATATTTCTTTGTCTCCTCATTTTGGCAGCCTCCCTGTGTTTGTTTCTATATATTAGGTAGAGCTGCTTTGACTCTTTGTCTTAGTAGCGTGGCCTGTTATAGAAAAGTGCACCTGTGATTTGGATGGGGTGGAGCTTAGGTAATTGCCAGGGTGGGGCACCCTGTGTGAGCCAGGTTGATGGAGTCTTCAATATGGTGTCACCTCTCTGTGTGGGGAAAAGATTAGAAAGGGGACAATGCCACTGCCTGGCTTCTGGAGTTCCCTCTAGGAGGAAGTTGTATTTGGCACTCACCATGATGCCAGACACTTTGGTTTGTCCCCATATGCCACTTATGCCCTTCCAGTTGCTGCCCCAGTGCTGAAACCCAGAGGCAGTGAGTCTGTGTAAGTCTTAAGTCTGTTGTGGGACCTTTAAGAGGAGACTCCTGAGAATCCCGCAGTTTCTTCCACTGCCCCAAACCCCACTGTTTTTTACAGCCAGAAGCTATGGGGGCTTACCTTTCTGGTACTGTTACCCTGGGCTTGCATGGTCTGGTGTGGGGCTGGCATCTCTTGTTCCCTAGGTATTCCCTCCTGATTTTTAACCACCACACATGGATGTGAGAACACCCATTCCACATTTCAGTACCTCTGCACCTTCTACATGTCTGGATGAATATGACTTCTTTAATTCCTTGGTTGTCAGACTTCCATACAGCTCAATTTTCTTATGATTCTGGGTGATATTTGTTTTATAGTCTAGTTGTAATTTTTGCTGTGGTTGTGCAAGGAGGCAAGCTGTGTTTACCTATGAGTCCCTCTTGACTGGAAGTTCCATAGATGAGTCTTTTGCTGTGTCCTTACATAGTATAAAGTGTGTGGGAGCTTTTTGGAGCCTCTTTTCTATGGCACTAATCCCATTCATGAGGGCTCCACCCTCTTGAACTAAGCACCTCCCGAAGTTCCTACCTCCTAATACAATCATAACAGGGTCAGAACTTCAAAATATGAATTTGGGGGACACACAAACTTTAGTCCATAGCAGATGCCATAAAGATGAAATAAAATCATGCATGTGAAAATTATTCATAAACCATGAAGTGCTAAAGATGCTGTGGCTAAGACTAGACATTAAAAATTGATGCCAAGGAGAGGACTGGGTATGCTCCAGAAGGAGACGTGACAAACAGGTGACTGAGCTGGAGCTAACTAAGTGACAGTGAAGTGCCTCAGGGAGGCCGGGGTGCTGCACAGGGATGGAGGACAAGCATGTATCAGTGTTCCACTCTATCATTTGTGGTCAATTCCCTTCCCCTGCTACACATACTCATACTCATGTATGCACGCATACTTTTTCCCAAGAAATACCAGTTTCAGTTAGATGTTGCAGTGAAAGAATCTGGAAGACTAATCAAGATGTCATAGGGCCTCCACTTTAACCCAGTGTTACCCCCAGAGAAGGAGGCATTCCAGCAACAGAGGCAGTGGCAGAGGTGGTGGGGGCAGGGGTCGGTTCTTCAGGAGAGAAGGCCTCCCAATCCTGACACAAGGGCCACTGGTTCTCAAACCTACCTGCACATCACAATCATTTGGGAAGTTTTGAAAAAAAGACCACACCAATCCATGGGTCCTACCCAGGCTCTTCTGAATCAAGATATCTGAAGGGAAGCTCTAGCAATCTAGATTTTGATGAAGCACCCTAAAAGATTCTGATGCACAGCTAGCTTGGAAATCTCTGAAGGAGTAAATGCTAACTCATGAAGCCAGCCGCCACAAGCAGCCCTTATTTCTCCTGAGTGTCCAGCCCTTAGTTACAAACCATCTCTCCTGAGCCTGGTGTCAATTATTTATGAAAACAGTCATCAGCCTTTTTCAAAGATTTATGTGGCTCCTGGCAGACTGGGCTGCCAAGTCTCTGGACAGGCTGGTTGAGTGGTGGCAGCTACCCACCCCCACTGGACAGCTGGAGTAGGCAGGGTTCCTGGAGCAGGCTTGCCCACGGGGGCTGGGGATCCTGCCTGCAGATGCCCATGTTTACCCAGGGTGAGCTGGAGGGACCTGGATGCTATGCTGAGCCTGGTTCTCAGGCATTTGGACAGCTCTCCCTGGACAACCACCAAGACTGCCTTCCAGACCGTGATAGAGTGCTGAGCATGTGGCAGCAGTGTGGCACTACAGGTAAGTAACTTGGTCTTCCTGGTGTTTTCTGCCAAACTGGCATCTGTCACCTTACATTATTGTCATCTTCCATTTAGGTTTCTGCCTTGTGATTCTTTTTTAAATAATAAAAAGGAAAGGCAAGGGAAGCAATCTGTGGCAAGGCTCCAAGCTTCTCTTAATTGCAAATTCCCTTAAGTACCACTTCCCTGGAGCTACAGGCCTCTCTGCTAGTCAGGACTGCTTCAGCTGGGCTGATTTTTAATAGGCATGCGGTAATTTTCAGCCTCTTCGAACTTCCCCTTTGTTCATCTACAAATCCTGGCATGTCCTCATCCTGTGCAAGGGATCTCAAATTGTCGTAATGAACCCGCCATTTTTCTCATCTTTATATTACAAAGAAACAAAAAGGAGGAAGAAAAAAGAGGAGAGAGAGAGTAGAGGAGGGAGGGGAAAGTGTGACGGAAATGGAATGCTGGAGTATTAGCATCCTCAAGTTGCACTGATATGGCAACAGTAGGATTGTTAGAGGGATGCACTGCCCTAGGCCCATGAGTACTCACCCACTCCCCTTTCTCTGCACCCACCAAGACCCACAGACCTCTATATGAAGAGTACACACTAAGCTATCTAACCTGGCATCAGGGGTCAGGGGCCTTCAGAACTACACTGGGACCTAAGGCCTTTATTCTGCTTGGTTGGTTTGCTTTTTCTCTTGGGAAGAATGGAAAGAGTGTGGGGAAAAATGGATGTGGAAATCAGTAGGCAGCACCCAGGTGTCAAGTAACATTTATGCAACTGCTTCTGCCTTTGTGTAATAGGCTTCATTGTATCTGCAGAAAGAGTGCTTGAAGGTACCCTAGCCAGTGTGATTCAGTTGACTGGAGTGTCATCACGTAAACCAAAATGTTGTGGGTTAGATTCCCGATCAGGGCACATGCTTAGGTTGCAGGTTCAATACCCTGTTGGGGTGTGTAAGGGAGGCAAGAGGTTGGTGTTTCTCTCTCTCTCTCTCCCTCCTTCCCCTCTCTCTGAAATCAATAAGCATGTCTTCAGGTGAGAATTAAAAAAAAGAATGTTAAAAAAAAGGATGTTTGGAAGCAATGCAAATGTGTTAGCAAAGGTCTCAACCAACTATTAGAGCCAGGAGGCCTCACCTAATGGAGGTGGGCTTGAGTGGGCCAGTCTCCCAGCTGAACAGAGCTGGCTCCAGGCATCACCTGCCACTGCTTCCTGAAGTTAGGACAGGTGGTGTCAGAGAAGGAGAGGAAGCTCTGAGCAAGTCCAAGAAAGCCCAGGTAGAATTAATATCAGGAAGATGTAAGATACACTTGCTAAATTGCCCTGTGCTCAAGGAAACAGTAGCATGGAGGGAGTGGAGGCCAGGAGATGAGAGTTATTCTGGACACTTCATTCTGCACTGGCTCAATAGACCTCTCTGCTGCAACTGCCAGTTCAGTGACTCGGCCTATATAAGCCCTGCAGTGAGGCCCTGGAGTCATTAGGCAGCTGTCAGCCTAAGAAGAGGTATGGCCAATGCAGTAGGTGGAGCCAGGGCAGACTGGGGAGACTCGTCCCTATTGCTGCACCCAGAGGTGCCACCAACTGCTGGATGGCTTTGGGCATGTCCCACAACTTCATTAGGGTCTGGATTTCTGGACCCATAATGGGAATAACAACAACTACTTTTTGTGGGAATGCAGTGCAAAATGGACAGGCGAGTGCTTTGGAGAGGGACAATTGATTTACAGAGACATTACAGGTTATTTTCATTACAGACCATGCTGACAATTGGTGTCTGTCTCCCTCACCAGACAGTGAGTGAACTTCTTGAGAGCAAGGAATGCCCTGTTCATCTTTTTTTTTTTAATCCTCACCTGAAAATATATTTTATTGATCTTAGCGAGAGAGGGAGGTAGGGGTGGGTGGGGTACGGGAAGAGAGAGAAAGAGAGGAGAGAGAAACATCCATCGGTTGCCTCTGGTACATGCCCCAACAGTGGGTAGGATCTGCCACCTAGGCATGTGCCCTGACAGGGGATTGAACCCGTGACATTTTGGCTCATAGGGTGAAGCACCAATCAACTGAGCCACCTGGCCAGGGCTGCCCTGTTAATTTTTGAATATTTAGTGGCCAACACAGAATGTGGCACTGAGCAGGTAATCAGTATCTATTGATCTGGACCAAATTATTAATTTGTATAAGGGTGATTATTACTGTTCTAAGGCCTACTCTCTGCCTGCCCACCTTGGGCTCACTCAGAATCCCAAAGGTCAAAATGCATTTGAAGTTACCCTCTTTGCCCCTTGTACTGGGCACCTCTTTTCCTTATACTGCGCATGAGGAAGGAGCAGTGCCCTTGAGGAACATGGGGCTGGGGGACTGGGCTGTGTCTGGGCAGCCATGGTGGTCAGTGCAGATTATATTTTGTATGAACAGCGCCCCCTGGGGTTGTGCAATCAGGATGACCTGAAGCTAGTTTCTGGTGGATTAGAAGAGGCACATGAACTATGGTGAGAAGCTCCCCCACAAAAAACTTTGGACTTTGAATCCTGCCACCTGTTGGCTACTTAGACCAGAGAGTTAGGGCCATGGAAGCTGGCTGGACTGTTACCATTGCTTGAAGAAGAGGATAAAGAGAGCTGATCCCCCAATTTGCCTCCCACACACAAATCCATTTGAAGCTCAGTTTTTAAGGCTCAAACCAAGTTGGAAGCTCCACCTCAGTGACACAAAATATATCCTCACACCCCCCTAAGGCTATCTACAAATCATCCCTATTAGAAGGAGAATGCAGTTGGGAGCCATACATAATTGGGACTGCTGCTTTGAAACAGCATACTCTCAACCTCACTGAGTCCCCATTGCCTAATCTGTAAAAATGGGGTCACTGAGTCCCCACAGCCAGGGTTGTGAGGAATCAATGAACTAGATAAAGAATCTACACAGTGCCCAGGCTGTTGTGAGAGCTCAGCCCGCACCCTTCCCTTTTTCTCTCTGCACAATACCTCATGGCCATTCATTCCTGCACCCCAGCCTCCCATCTGTAAAGTGCGGATGGCAATGCCCATCTCACAGGGCTGTCAGGAGGGGGAAATGAGACATGGTTGAAACTCCAGAACCATTTTAGACATGAGACAGATTGATATTCCGTCTCCCCTCAGATTCCATCTCCCACTTGTCCCCTTCCAGCTCAAGCGTCCTTTGAGTCTAGAGAGGAAATTCTGGTTATTTGGGTTTCTGGATATGCAATCAATCTGCATACGTTTCTGAAACCATGTTCTGCCCCAGGCTCAAGGAACACTGGCTCCATCTGCCAACTTTTGGCTCCTTTCTCCACCCCTATTCTGTGGCAGCAATGCCTGACCTTGCTGTTCCCCAGTACCCCTTACCTTTGGGGCCTTACAGTCCCATTCCCGCCAAGAATCCTGGCTCTTGGCTGCCCCACACCAAAGGCAGATGGTGTTGAGTAATGGGGCTTCTCCCTTAGTCAGATGGGCCAATGTTAGCAGAGCCGACTTCAGCATCACACTGGCAGGCAGCCTTTGGAGCTTAGCACTTTCTGCTCTCCACTCTCTGGGTTGGGGAGGGAAGAAGCAGGGATGGCTGGTTTGGAATTTTTCCTGAAGCTGGGGTATTTGTGGGCAGATTGCATTTTGAGCCTCCAACTTCCCTGCCATTGAACTTCTCCGAAGGCATCTCTCTTCGTTTGCCTGTATTTCGTTCTGCCAGTGTCTAAAAGGATTCTTCCACTTGCTTTTATATATTCATTTGAGATGACTCCTTCAATATTTAATCTTTATCGGAACTTGGAAGCCTGGTATTTATTTTGCAGGTCAGTTGCTCATCCATTTTCCCTGAGGCCTTTGGCAGGCGGCTGGAGAGTCTGGCGCCCCTGGGGGTGCTGCTGTCCACATTAGTCCTGGTGACAGGAGGACAAATCAAAGTGCTGCAGGCTACCAGTGAGAAGATAAATCTGGCAAAAGGCTAATGAGCAACTGTGGCTGCAGCAAAAGAGGGCCTTCAGGAGTCTCCAAGACTTCTGGTTGTGCAGTGGGTCTCTTCTAGGGACTGGAATGAGAGGACACATGGTTAGTATGAGTTGGGATTTTCCAGAATGAGGTGCTGGGCACCAAAGTTTAAACTTCTGGGCAGTGAGGATGGAGGTCTCCACTTCTCAAAGCATAGGGCTTTTATCTCTTATGGGAGAGACTCCCATATAAGAAGTATACTTACACTGCAGCCTGAAGGATTTTGTTTAGGTATGTTAAAGAATTTTTAAGAGGGTAAGCCTTGACCCGATAGCTACATGAAGTTGTGGAATAGCTTCCCCTTATAGGTTCAGGCATGGTTTAGAATGCACACTGTATGTCTAGACAGAGGAATAGTTATCTGTTTCATTTCCAAATACGTGTTGAACATATTTCATTTCAAAATACATATTTTATACAGGGCACCAAACCAGCCTCTTAGAGTATAAAGGTAGTGTCTGATTGCAAGGAACTCACAGAGGGATACTAGAAAACCAGGATGGCAAATAGGTGTCTATCTCTTCATCAGTTTGTTTGGACTGGAAGAGGCTGTGTGGAAGCTTGTATTAAGGAAAACTGAGCCCTGGCTGGTGAGGATCAGTAGATTGAGTGCCAGCTTGCAAACCAAAGGGTCACTGGTTCAATTCCTAGTCAGTGCACATGCTGGGGTTGTAGGCCAGGCCCCCAGTTGGAGGGAAGTGAGAGGCAACCACACATTGAGGTTTCTCTCTCTCTCCTTTTCCCTCCTTTACCCTCTCTCTAAAAATAAATTAAAAAATATTTTTTAAAGAAAAATTTAAAAGTTTCATCTAGGCTTAGGAAAAAAGAATGTAGACATCATTTAGTGATGTTTGTGCTGAGTAGCATCTGCTGGTCAACCAGCCAAAGATTGGAGCATATTTAATTCAGCAAAGATGTTTCCAACAGCTACCATGTGCCCAGTCCTGTGCTAGGATCTTGGGAAGGGGCTGAGTGTAAGCCTTTAAGCAGAATTCAGCCTAGTTGAGAAACACAGGAAACAGTGATGAAATACTGATCACCACTTGTCTGAAATCCTCACAGAGGGGAGCTGGAGTTCATGGAAAGGAGAGTGAGGGTATGCTGGAGTTCTCAGGAAAGCTTTTGCAGCTGTAAGGGAGAAAGAAACCCAGCTCAGGAAGAACAAGATCCACCTGGAACATCAGTATTCCACCATCAAAATCTCTTCCTGAAGAGCAGGTGAGAAAGGCGGGGCCAAAGAGGACAGTAAAGCCCAAGTGAGCCAGTTTGTTCTTTTTTCCTTTTAACTTTCTCTGTCCCCTTCCCTAAGAAGCCTCTCCTGCAGAAGGGGGCCACTCAGCAGGGGCAGCTCTCAGCCTGCCTGGGCTGGTGCATTTCAAAGAGCTGCCTGGGTGAGAAGCTATTCCTGTGGAAGCAGTGTTCACCCTGCCCTGCAGGCGTGTGATGAATATTTCATAGCCCAGATGCGATCCTGCCCATAGTTTTCTCTCCTTCCCCTGGCCTGCACTCCTCTCTTCACGGTCCTCCACCTTACCTTAGCCCCATTCTCCAACTGTCCCCACGTGAGGAAATCAGTCAAAATATTTATCAGGAATCGGTATGAACCAGACAAGCACTGTGAAGAGCTAATCTGTGCAGAACTATTAAGAATAAACAAAGCCACCATAGACTGCCATGGGCATGGCTGATAAGGATTTGTTAGAAGAATTGCAGCTAAAATCTGAACAGCCCTGGAAAGTAGAATGCAAATGCTTCACTTCTCAACCCTCTACATGGCTAGGAGCCGACTAGAGTCTTCAGGACCGAGTCAGAAACTCACCCAGAGGCCAGGAAGACAGAGAGGACAGAGAGCTGGGACATAGGGAAATACAAAATGTGTAGCAAACTCAGCTGAGCCATTCTGAGTGTGCGTGCTGACTATGTTGGTGGGTAGAGAATAGAGGGTGGAGAAGGAAAGGGAAGCCAACTAGGAAGGACTTCCTTTCTCCATTCCCTGGCAGCGTGGATGTGCTATGTAAGCTAATGATGCAGGGTGTGCTGAAATTAGATATAGGAAATAAGATCCCAAACCCCTGGAAGAAAAAAGAAAAAAAAGGAAAACAAGAAGCCAACTGAATTTGGTCTGTGGACCATAGTTTTCCAGTCCTGGTATAATTGGTCTTGGAACTGTTTCAGCAGGCATATCTTATAGGGACCTCAAAGGGAGGCCAGCCAAAAGTCAGGCACCAACAGGCTTCCTGCAGAGGCTGGAAGTAGCGGGAGGGTGAGATCCCACAGTTAGCAGAGGCTGTGCTTTCGGCCATGGGCAGGGGCAAACTCTAATAGATCTCTGAGAGTACTTCCCTGTAAATGAGACATTACTGCCTTGGCTGTGTTATATGTTTCCTCCCTATGCATCTTCACTGCAAGTTTATTGTGGGGCTGATGCATTTTTACTGCATCTCCTAAAAGTAGACACATTTTCATCTTTTTCTTGAAATACATATCGTTAAATCTCCCTACCAATTCCTTCTGGCTTATTGGACTTGGAAGCAAGCTGTGAAGAATGATTTGTTTTCAGGCCACAAAACCACCCCAAGACAGGCCTCTTTCACACCCCTGTAGCCACAGGGGAGAATGGAGGTAAGGAGGGCAGGAGGCTTTGGTGTGGGGTGTAAATGAGGTTTTTGAATAACATTGGTTTTCTATTCCCTCACATGTTTTAAATCTGGTAGTTTTCTCAAGTGCTGAACTTGCCACTCTCCCAGGGCGATCACATCATCTTGCATTTGTGTGGGGCTTCACAGCTTAGAGAATGCTTTCAGTACATATATTACCTCAGTCCTCACCACCACTCTGTGAGGAAGTAGTGGGGGAAGAAAAATCATCCTTGGACCGCAGAAGTGATGACAGAGACTCAGAGAGGATATTCTAGAACACTTGGACACTTCTTCAAGATCAGAAAAGGTCGTGAGGGGTGGTACAGTAAGGGAAGAGTGCCCCCCAAAGGCATCAGGTCCCAACCTTGAAAACCTGTGAATGTTTCCTTGTTTGGAAAACAAGGAAAAACACGTTTTGTGTGTGTGTGTGTGTGTGTGTGTGTGTGTGTGTGTTAGGCAGTTAGGCATGAGCAGAGCAAGGATGATGGGCCAGGTACAGAAGATCACCAGGGTAGAAAGCCCCAGGTGCCTAGCAATGGGAGAAAGTGGGAAAACAAGGACTCCACCCCAAGGGTGATCTTTCTTCCCCTAACATATCGATGGTCATTCGGTTTAGACCTCTGACTTTTGCTATTGCTGGTCATGTGATTTGGATCCTCCCCTGACCTTTCTGCCCCTGGCATGCTGCTGGTCATGTGGGTTAGACTCCCTTAGAGGGAAAATGAACAAAGGGGCCTGAGAAAAGCCCTTAAGCATTATTCCCCCAGGACAGTGAGGTTCTGACCTGAATCAAATACATCTAGGCCTCAGTTGTGTTTCAGTTCCAGGCCCCAAAAAGCAGCAAAACCAGACAAGCAATGCCAGGACTGACTTTAGGACCAGCTGCATTGACTAAGGACCCCCGACCCTGGCACCAACCAATCAGCAGACACCATGGCCCTGAAAGGACAGCTGGAAAGCTGATGAATAGTCTACTGAGATCCTTCCCTGGGGACTCCCTTAAAATCTCCATCCTTAAAAGCCCTTAGGACTTAGAACACAGAGCCCTCTCCCTCCGGGATGCATGCCTGTGCCTTTCCCCTCCCTCTCTTCTTCCACATCAGAGTGTTATCATTACCTTCCTATCTTCTAAGCTCCAAGGACCCCTGTTTTGCCTCTGTAACTTGTTTCCTGAACCCAATTTTTCTATGGCTCACTTCTACCTCTGTGACTTCTAAACAAACTTACTCTTATAGTATGAGTCTTGGCTTTGAATTCATTTCTAACTAGAACTCAAGTACCGAGGTTGTTGAACCAAGGTCCATCTGACCCCACTGGTCTAACACCTGGTGTTGTTTTTGCACCAATAGCACTTGCAAGTATGATTAAGTTAAGGATTTTGAGATAGGGTGATTATATTGAATTTTCCAAAGCAGGCCCTATAAATGCCATCATAATGTAACCAAAAGCAGGTCCGACTGCCTGCCAATATAAAAGCCAATACTCAACAGGTAGGTGCTGATGTAAAAGAAAGTGGTTTACTTTTAGGTGCTGGACATCTGGGTGATGGGAGACTCAGGTCTCAAATCCCATCTCCACCTCCCAGTAGAGGCAGAGTTTTTATAAGGAGGAAGAGGGGAATAGAACAAAGAGATCAAGGAAGGGGTTGAAAAGTTCTCTGCATGCAGACTAGCACAGTCCATTCCAATAAGGCAAGTGACGTTCTTGTATGTATCATCCTGGTTCAGTCATCCTGGATTCATGTCATCCTGGCTCCACAGTCAGAGGTCAGAAAATTTCCCAGAGCTGGATGCCTAAAGGTCAGAGTCTGTATCTTTTGAGCAATTAGTTCCTATGATTCTTATACAAACACGGTGTTAATCTGGAAACTATATGTTAGTCAGAGTCAGAACTTACAGAAAAAAATGTCCAAAGAATGGTGGGGTGGGTTACAATTTCCCACTATTACAAATTTTTCACTTACAAATTCCTACTGTCAATTTTTCTTCCATTTCTATGGAATTTAGATGGTTGTTACCAAAACATTTTAGAAAACTAGAAAAATTCAGGATACATCATAGGTTGTAGGTGAAAAATAAAAATTACAGACAATTCACTGAGAGTTTAATATTCATCACCGTGTATAGTAGATTCTATTGAAACATAAATTTTCTCCTAAAATTGCCCTCATTTTTATCAAAAAGACAAATCAAGACCAATTTGTGTACTGTATTAAGACCAGTTTCAATTTTTGCGTAAACACAACAGAAATAGCAACTGATCATATAGGCTTTTATTTTTATTTATTTATTTTTTTAATTATATTTTATTGATTATGCTATTACAGTTTTCCCAATTTTCTCCCCCTTTACCCCCTCTGCCTTGCACCTCCCAACCCTCCATCATCCCCCCTTTGTTCATGTCCATGGGTTGTACATGTAAGTTCTTTGAGTCCTCTGTTTCCTGTACTATTTTTTACCTCTCCCTGTCTATTTAATGCCTACCCATTATACTTCTTCCCTGTACCTTTCCCCCACATACCTCCCCTCCCCCTCCCCACTGAAAACCCTCCATGTGATGTCCATTTCTCTGATTCTGTTCTTGTTCTAGTTGTTCGCTTAGGTTTTGTTTTCATTGTTTTTCTTTCTTTTATATTTTAGGTTCATTTGTTGATAGTTGTGAGTTTGTTGTCATTTTACTGTTCATAGTTTTGACCTTTCTTTTCTTAGATAAGTCCCTTTAACATTTCAAAAAATACGGGATTGGTGATGATGAACTCCTTTAACTTGACCTTATCTGGGAAGCACTTTATCTGCCCTTCCATTCTAAATGAAAGCTTTGCTGCATAGAATCATCTTGGATGTAGGTACTTGCCTTTCATGACTTGGAATACTTCTTTCCAGCCCCTTCTTGCCTGCCAGGTTTCTTTTGAGAAATCAGCTGATAGCCTTATAAAACTCCTTTGTAGGTAACTCTTTCCTTCCCTCTTACTGCTTTTAAGATTCTCTCCTTCATTTTAATCTTGGATAATGTAATTCTGATGTGCCTTGGTGTGTTCCTCCTTGGGTCCAACTTCTTTGGGACTCTCTGGGCTTCCTGGACTTCCTGAAAGTCTATTTTCTTTGCCAGATTGGGGAAGTTTTCCTTCATTATTTGTTCAAATAAGTTTTCAATTTCTTACTGTTGTTCTTCTCCTTCTGACACCCCTATAATTCCAATATTGGAACATTTCAGATGGTTCTAGAGATTCCTCAGCATCTCTTCATTGTTTTCTGGATTCTTGTTTCTTCATTCTGTTCTGGTTGAATGTTTATTTCTTTCTTTTGTTCTGAATCATTGTTTTGAGTTCTGGTTTACTTTCTGTCACTATTGGTCTCCTGAATATTTTGCTTTATTTTATTTTGGGTATCTTTCATTTGTTCTTTCATTTATTGACCAAGCTCAATCAGTTCTGTGAGCATTTTGATTACCAAGGCTTTAAATTCTCCACCAGATAGGTTGGCTATGTCCTTCTCACTTAGCTCTCTTTCTGAGGTTTTGTTCTGTTCTTTCATTTTGGCCCTATTTCTTTGCTTGGGATCCCTGATTAATTGTAAGGCAGTGGGGCTCTCAGTGTTCACCCAGGCAGGGCAAATCTCTTTGCTGTGCTGTGGTGCTGCCTGTGGGGGAGGGGCCAGAGAGGGAACAATGCAGCTCACTTGCTCGCCTCTATTACACTTTTCAACAAACTCTTGTGTGAGACTGGGGGTTTCTCCCACCATGGCAAATGCTGTAGTCCACAGCCGCCTCTGAGTCTCAGTTTCCCCTTAGGTCAGCCCCTCCCTCGCAGCCTGCTGCCTGGCTGCAGGCAGCCCCAACCGCCTGGTCCACTGCCTCACCACGGTATTTCTGAGTGGGCCTGTGTGGTCTGCCACCTTACAGGTTTGGTTGTTCTATTTGTTTCTTTAATTCTGTGGTTGTTGGAGATCCATGAAGTTTGATTTTCTGGCACTTCTGGCTGTTCATTGATTTTAAACTGGTTGTTTGAGAAAGTGAAGGGTTTCTACCTATACCTCCATCTTGGCCAGAACTCCCATATAGGCTTTTAAAAATCTGTTTTGATGTGATGTCTTACAGAAATTTAGATTGAGCTTTAATTAGCCCTGCAACTTTGAAGCCAAGCCACAAAGTTGCCATAAGGCTTTGCCTACAATACCTATAGATTTGGATAAACTCTTCAAGTTCTTAAGGTCTCCAAAATGTTTTGAGTTTCTTTCCTTGCAATCTCCCAAGAAAGCAATCTTTGTTCCTTACCTAGAAAGACTGCCATCAAAGACACTGCATTAGAGGACAGGTGGAGAGTGACCAGAGGAGAGAGAAGAGGGATTTCGGGGGAGAGGGGGAGGGGTTTATAGGATCAAAGTTAAAGGACACATGGTCAAAAACTAGGGGGAGGGTGGTAATGGGAGGGAGGTAGGGAGGGGGTTGGGAGGGCTTGATTGGGAGTAAAGGGGAGAAAACTGTACTTGAACATTCATTTAAATAAAAAAAAATCTAGATTAAAAAAAAGAAAGAAAGAAAGAAAGACTGCCATGAGTGATATGAATAAGCAAGGTACTCGGCCATTTCTCCAAAGGGCTTTTATCGACTTTCAAAGTCAATATTTATTCCTGAAAGATTTTTGATGATATCCAGAGTCTAGGCATGTCTCTCTCAGATGTGACATTCCAGCCAAAGTTTTGGTTTAAAAAATCACAATTGCACACTAGAAGAAATCAGATTCCTATCGAATTTGTACAACTATATTGCCATAAAAATAATAATAATACTCATTAAGATTTTTTAAATTTTGGAGGGATCAAATAGGGAGAAAAACACAAATGCTTTAATATTGTTACAATTTACCAAATTGCTCTAAGAAATCAAACATTTTTTTAAAATCGGCAATATTTTGAACAAAGTCACAGGAACAATAATTATCCTCATTCTGTCCCACAATCTATTCTTGTTTATCCCCATTATTTGCCTGTATTTCTACAAACAGTCATTTCCCTACAAAACTTCATCTATTTCAAAGGTATGGTCTGAACATTTATTATCAGAAATTCATATTTTAAAATAAATTAGGAGTTGTAACATATTTTCAAATGCATCAAAGTAAACAATGACTGTCTCCAAATGACCAAAAAATTATTTAAAATGACATAGTTGTAGACCTGATTACAATGTAACTGACAAAGGAATTTGCTTTTTTTTTTGTAAGAACATTTTAAGATAGCAATCAGAATTACAAATGAAAGTGTATCAGACCAAAAAATCTATTAATTTGTTCCCTACTGTCAATTGTACCTAGGGTTTCTGTTGGGAAATAACAATTGGTTTGGGAAAATCAAAGGGAGCTTTTGACTTTTTCATTTGTCATTAAAATGATAATTTTGCTTCACCATCTATGGTCAAGGCACATCTGTCTCTTCGCCTTTCTTTTTCTTTCTTAATTTTTTTTCTTATTTCCATTTCCCTCTTTAGAATTCCTCCCCCATGTCTTTTCTTCTTGTATGTCCCTTTCCTTTATCCTTTCTCACCTATTTTTCACTTTCTCAATTTCTTTTATTTTTTTCATTTCTTCCCTCTACACAATCTTCTTCAACATATACAAACTCTCTTCAACTTACACAGGCCCCCTGCAACTTTTCTAGTCCCTTTTAGTTTGCCTTTTTACCTCATCCAGAAATAACCAACTTTAGCACAACCTACTATCAATTTTATTTCCTTCAAAATGCATTGCCATAATTTACACCTTTTATTACTGAAAGCATATGTTCTCTCCCAACTTAATTAGAATTTTCCATCTTTAGTGACAACTAAAAGTGAGTAATTAGCATTCTTTAGATTGACAAATTTATGAATACATTTCATAATTTTCAGAAAGCTTTTTCTCCATTGGCAAATCCACGCATAGTTTTATTCTTGGTGATTACCGCATTCCTTTAGTGTGCTCAGAAGTAAGCTATTTCATTATTTAAGGCCCCTGACAACTTTGAGGAGGCTGGAGAAGAAGTGGGGGACATAGTCTTGATCTTGCTCCCAGAATCATACCTCCTGGGGTCCAGAAGGAGAATCCAAAGTGCTTAAAAGACTCATTTTTTCTTCCTTTTTTCCCCTGAGTTTTACTGCCTGAGAGGGGAGTGAGATCTTTTTCCCTCTTTAAATCATCAATTTAAATACTTTCTGAGTAGAATCCTTATGATATAACAACACGAAAGCTTGCACATTAGATATCTTACCATTTACTAAACCATTAACAAACAATTCTAATTAGTCTAAAATGTGATATAATGGACTCTCAGATGGAATCAAGACCAAGCTTCTCCTTTCCAAAACAGAAACAGAAACAAAACCAAAAACAAAATCCAAAGCAAAGACAAAGTTTCAAGGAGGGACTGGGATTAGCCTTAAAATCTTATGTGACATCGACCAGTACTCCAAACAACCCTGACGGGGTCCAAATGGCATGAAGCTCAAACAGCACATTATCTAACACAAACCTGTTCCATGAATAACCTTTCACAAGGTCCAAATGGCACATCCCAAACAGCAGAGAGAAGATTGCCAGTATATATCAAACAGCGAAGATCAAACAGAGTCCCCAAAAGATAAGAAAGCAAGCAAAAACCTATAACCAAAGTTTCATTTCAGACAGACAAGAGAAACAGATGAAAGCTCCCAAACAGAAGCAGACTTCTTCCTGTGTAGGAGCAAAGCTAACAGACAATTAAAAAGCAGTATGCAACAAGAAAAGCAAACAATACCCAAACAAAAATAGCACTCCAACCAAATCCCAGACTGGGGAACTGGGATTTTTTTCTTGTCACTGAGCCATGCTTACCTCTAAGTAGTGCCTATTGATCCCTACAGAATCCCAAATGGTTCAAAGAAACCAAGTGGTGGGGCAGGGGCTTCTGGCTGTGCACACCAGTGACTTACCCAGACTGGGCTCATCAGCCCACCAACAACCCACTTCCTTTCACCAACAAAGCGTTTAAAGGCAGCTTTGAGAGGGAGAGCCAGAAGAGACCCTGAAATAAAGAACTCTCAGCAGCTTCTGGGAAATTCCCACAATCTCTTCAATAGGATCAGCCTGCCACAAGCAGCTGAGGCTCCAGCCTCAGCCCTTTGGGTCCTACCAGAGTCCATGCTGTCCCATCTGGAGTCACAAAATCTAACTGAAAGTAAGTAGCTGCCTGCCACTATGAAAGCCAATACTCAAAAGGTAGGTGCTGATATAAAGGAAAGTAGTTTATTTTCAGGTGCTGGCTACCTGGAAAATGGGAGACTCATGTCTCAAAGTCCATCTCCACACCTCAGTGCAGGCAGAGGTTTTTCTAAGGAGGGAGAGGGGAACAGAACAAAGAGATGAAGGGAGGGGGCTGTAAAGTTCTCTACATGCAGAAGAGCGCAGTCCGTTTCAGTAAGGTAAGTGATAGTCCAGTGTGCATCATCCTTGTTTACTCACCATGGATTCACACTATCTTGGTTTTATGTCAGCTTGACTCCATGGCCAAACCTTCTGGAGCTGGTATGCCTAAAGGTCAGAGTCTGTATCTTTTGATGTTAGTTCCCAGGATTCGTATACAAATATGATGTTCATCTACAAGCTGGACATTAATAACAGTCAGCACTTACAGAAACAATGTCAAAAGAATGGTGGAGTGGGTTACAATTACCTGCTGTTACAATTTTCCACTGTTACAATGAGAATCCTTGTAAGAGAGAATCCAAGGGAGAGTTTAAACACACACACACACACACACGCACACGCACACGCACATATGAGGGGCAATGTGAAGACAGAGCAGAGAGAGACTTGAAGATTTTGACAGTGAACAGGAGTGCTGTGGCCACAAGCCAAGGAATCCTAGCAGCCACCAGAGGCTAGAATGGACAAGACACAGATTCTCCCCTGTAATGTCTTAAGGGAGTACAGTCCAGCTGACAACTTGATTTCAGCCTAACGACACTAATTTCAAACTTCAGGACTCCAGAAGAGTGAGGGAATACATGGCTGTTGATTTAAGCCACCCAGTTGGTAGTACTTTGTTACAGAAATAGCAGCCATGGGAAACTAACACATGCAGTGAAACAGGAACTGAGAAGGCAGCCCTGTCCACGGGGAGTCAGGCTTAGGTCTCCCCACTCCAGCCCACTCATGCCTTCAGCCAGTTTGGGTCAGAACCTCTGACTTAGAAAGCGGATCAGGTTGGTGGGGTTGATGCTGAGCTCAGCCAACCATTTGATCTTAAACTGAGACCTTACTATGATGCTTAGAACTGCTGGCTTAGTGGAGAGTTAGAAGCTGTGGTCTATGCCTCGAAGATGCTTACAGGCTGGCTAGGGAAGCAGTACACACAAGCATAAGACAATTAGCAAATGGAACAGAACAGTATTTGATTAAATGCCTGCCTTTGAAATATGCACCTTAATTCCTGAGTTTGTTGAGCTTCTAGTACAGGCTGAGAAAGGCCATAAAAATTTTCTGCAGATGGCCATAAAAATTCTCTGCAGATGGTCCAGGAAGAGGACCTAACATGACACAGCTCATGCATTCCCCAAGGGACTCTGAGGTCCTTTGTTTGAAACATACTATTGGTTGTGAAAGCACTTTATCATGTAGGCACTTCCCTCCTGCTGTCGTGAGAATGAAAGTGGCCATGCCCAGACAAGACCAGTGACTAAGAGCCAGAAGTCCAGGATCCCCGGCCTGGGCTTTACCCAGTAGAGGGGATAGAGAGAATGACAGTAGATATTATCTTGAGGAGGAGGTGGGGGAAATAAAGAGAAGAATGCAGATAAATTAAAACAGAATTGATTTCTTGTGTCTAATAGAGCTTTTCTTTTTTTGCTTCTGTAGCAGCATTTGGCATATAATAAGACACTGTCTGAAGCTACTCCAAGGAGTTGGAACCTAGCTAAAGGAATGGGATGGTGTGTGGGGTAGGGAGAGGGGCTCGGCTTCACTGGAAATTTCCCCAGAGCTAGAATCTTCCCAGTGTCCCAGTCAGGGGCTCAGTCTAACCTAGCTGCACACTTCTGGAGCAACTGGCATGGGCTTGGTTCAGGAATTGTTCTATTTGATTTTCTCAAAATTCTGTGAAATGCCTAATGAATTCTTTCCTTCCTTTTATAGTTGAGGGAGCTGTGGGTTCAGAGAGTTGGCTCGTGGATAGGAGGTAGACCTGGGTTTGAAGCCAGGTTGCTGTGCTTCCTGTCAGGGTCTTGCACCAGGCTACACTGCTCAGGCACCCTGGCTAAGCAGAGCAGTTTTCACCCTTTTGGAGCACCTCCTAACCCACTCATCTTGCAAGGCTTGACTTTCACTTTTTCTTGCAAAGTGCTTCAAGATGCTGCACCCCCAGGCCAAACTTTATGCCCCTCCTCTCTGCTTCCACAGTGTGCTAGAGGGAGGTCTTTTACTGGAATTAATTCTCCACTTCGTAATGCTGGATGCCTGTCTTTTCCAGAGACTCTAGGATGTCAAGAATCAGGCCTTTGTCTCATCGGTCCCTCCAACTTTAGCATCTAACACAAGAACTCATACTGTTTTTGGTACTCAGTATATGCTGAGGAAATTACATAAATAATGATACAAGTCGGGGCAGTATAGATAAAACTGAAATCTAAATTTTCCACTACAAAAGTTACCATCTGATCTAATAGTGGAAATCCCTTTTGTGTTCAAATGATAGAAACCAGAGGCAGAAATTGTCAAGCTTTGTACAGACCTCTGTCCTAATTAGGCTAAAAAGGTTCAAGGATGAGTTCAAGGCTCAGGGTTTTATACATGCCTTCTTTGACCTCAGGGCTCATCATCTGCAAAGACACGTTGAAGGGCTAAGACAGTGTTCAGCCCTAGCCAGGTGGCTCAGTTGGTTGGAATATTGTCCTGTACACCAAAATGTTATGGGTTTGATTTCTGTCAGGGTACATACCTAGGTTGCAGGTTTGATCCCTCTTTGGCTTGCCTACAGGAAGCAACTGATCAATTGATGTTTCTCTCTCACATGGATGTGTTTCTCTCTCTCTCTCATCTCTGTCTCTATCTCCATCTCTCTTTCTCTCTTTATCTCTATCTCTACCTCTCTCTCTCTATCTCTCCCTTTCTTTCACCAATAAACATATCCGTGGGTGAGGATTAAAAAGAAATAGTGTTCACATGCTTGGCTCTACTTGATGGTAAATAACTGTAGTGCACTCCACATCTTCACTTTCCCACTTAGAATGTACATTATTAGAATGGTCCAGATTGTGAACTTTCCTAAAATAATTGCTTTAAGAAAAGGTTCCAGGGAAAAGACAAGAAACCTGAGGGGTGGTGAAGGGTATAAGGGTGCTTCTCATTCTCTCAGCCTGGCTCCCAAACCCCAGCTTAACAAAATGCTGACTGCAAAAGACATCTCGCCTGTGCTGCCACAGCCACTTGACTCCTGGGAGCCATGTTTGTATTCAGAAAATCTTCGACCAGATGAGTACTCCATAAACATGACCCACCTTGGGCCACCTGTTCTGCATCGAGAGTTGGCCTTGGGAGGCAGCTTTTATCCAAGAGAACTATTCTCCCTTTCACTATAAAAGTCCACTTCCTGTGGGCCAAGGTCCACATCTGCCTAGGGCTCATCTGACTCAGGGAGAAGACTGTCCTTGGATTGTTCTCATCACTAAATAATTTCTAGCCAGCTACGCAGGAGCCTCAGAGCCACGTGAAGTGCTGTCTGGAGAAATCTCACTCAGATATAACATTGAGACAACATTTAAAACTTCATTTAAGTGAACACAAAGAGAGGGCTCCTGGGTAAAAGAAACTTAATTAATCTCGTTTCTGTGTAGATACTTTTAATTAAATGTAGCTCCACATTCCTTCCAAGAAGATTGGAAGGGCCAGGCCATCTTGCTACTTGGTGGGGCTGAGTTGAGGGAGGCCAGCAGGTGGGTTCAGGCAATCAGAGACATTGGGAAGTGCACTGCCAGCCCGGGGCTGCAAACCTGGAGCATGGCCCTGCCTCCTGCCTCTCTCCACCTCCTAAGCCAGATGTGCTTCTACGCATAGATCTGCCTTTCCTGTCATCTCTCAGATGCCGCCTTCTCTCTTGTCCCCACAACCTCAGTTCTGGTTCAAGCCTTGACGTCCCTCTTCTAGATTATGACAATAGTCTCCTAATTGTTCTCCCTGTCCCCAATCTCAATCTCCTTCAGTCCTAATTCATTCAGAATTAGACTTCCCTTAAAACCCTATTTTCATTCTCATGTTACCCCTCTGGTCAATAACTCAAAACAGGTCCCATTTTTCTGATTAAATGAAAGCTCTTTCTCTTGGAATGGGCAGAGTATGGTCTCTCAGAAGACTGGGCAAGCTTAGGAGTGGCTGTGATGTTTGGGGGAAGAAATGAAATGCAGTGGATCCAAGAAGAAGCCTCCTGGGGAGAAACTAACCAGAGTCAGGCAGTCCTAGAGGGGAAATTTGGATCCGAGGCCAATGGAAACTCAGGAGACTAGAAGAGAGGCAGAGTCCCAATTGCAGGAGAAACCTAGAAAAATTCCATAGCCCCATAAGAAGTTAGCCACAGGGGATTTCTATAGGGTAATCTGCTACCTTGGGCAGAGGAGGGACTAATATGGTATTGACATAGACAGAATTATACTACAGCTGTGGCAAAGATTGGTTGCTCACCAATGCCAATGTCTTCTCAGCTTTGCCATACAGTTAAGTTATATTTTCTATACTCCCTGACTCTTTTGAAGAAAATGGGGCCTTTTAACTGAGTTTTGATTAATGAAATGTGGGTAGAAAAGATGCATGCCATTCCCAGACTCAGCTCCTAAAATCTCCTAAGAGGTGTTCTACAGTGTCTCTTTTGTTCAACACCTGGCTGGATGAAGTGAGTCCAGGGGAGGATTTTAAGGCATTAGAGAGAATGACAAAGACATTAGATAGATGGATCCAGAGTCTCTGAATAACTCCTTGGAGTAGAGCCTCTCCTTCCAATTCTATTGCCAGTTCAGATCGTGACACGATTAAGAAATAAATATGTATTATTCAAGCCCCTGAGGTCTGGGGATTGTTTGAAATCAGTTAATCTCTCCTGACCTTAGGTATGCTGCCATGGGGGTCACCTAAGAGAAAAAGAAGGAGGTAGGCCTGGACCACATTTAGCCCCTATAGTAGTGCTTATAAAGATTGCTCTACAGGGGTAGGGCCACCTCTCAGCCTAATCAGAATCTCTTGGCCCTTCTTCCCTGTCCCTCTGGAATGCCAAGTATGTCCCCAATGATTAGGAGAAACCTGGCACAGGCCCTGTCTTGATGGGGGAGAGTTGGAGTATTGTATCCGTCAGATTTTGGCTGTGATACCCTTGCAAAACTATCGGTTTACAATAACAAGCCATTATATTCATTATCACAGGTCTGTTTGCTGACAAGTGTGGCAGCTCTGCTTCAGGCTGAGAACTGTGTTCAAATCTACTTCATGTGTCTCTAATTCTGGGATTGACAAACTCACGGCAGATTGTGGAAGTGCAAACCACCAAACCAAATCGTGCAAGTACACTCAAGCTTCTGCTCATGGCACATCCACTAATGTTTCATTAATCAAAGCAAGTCACAAGTTCAGTCAGTAGGGTGGAGATGTTTACTCTGCAGACTGTGAGCCATGGCAGAGTAGGAATGAAAGAAGAATTGTGGGTAAATCCTAATGTACCACAAATACCATCTTAAATAAGGCAATGACCTGCCTAGAATTCAGTGTCCCTGGGCCTGTAGGATTGTGTTTCTTTGAGTGAGTGATATAAGAAGCTTCAGAGAGCTGCAAGGAATGTTCGGGGTAATGGGAAGTGAAATTGGAGTCAAAGGCCTTAGTTCCTTGTCGTGCTGCTAAGTGATCATGACCTTTGGGAAGTCATTTCTCTCTGGGCCTCAATTCAATTCTCTAGGACCTGGGAGAGGTTGGCAGGGGATTTCTACTATCCTTTCAATCTCATATGTCTGAAGACTCTAAGAAACCGAATTGTATGATCCTAAGGCAAGATCTGTGAGACCCTATTGGCTTTGAGCCAGGCAACCAGACATGTGTGCTCCTCTGCTCTCGCAGAGAATGTGAGAAGATGGTTTCTGCAAAACCCTTACCAGAGAGAAGCTTGAGAGAAGACTCAAGTATATTTCTCTGTGCACATCTAAAAGCCCTTAGATCAGGCTTCTTGGGGCCTGATCATTTTTCCATTAAAAGGAAATAATTTTCTGGGTCTGTTTTGCTTATATTTATCTGCAGAGACAGCATCAACTGCTGCATCCGTGGCATGCTGCCCATCCTCCGGATCAGACATGTGCTTGTGAGGAAAGGAAAGGGAAAGAGGTCTCAGCATCTTCGGGCCTGAATGAAAGGACCAGGCAGCTACAACATGACCCTGGTATCCATCTCATATGACCCAGTTCTGACCTCAGGTACCTCCCACTCCATTTTCTTCCCTAAAAAAGAAATGTAAATGATAACCCAACCAAGAAACCCACCGCTGTGCTATCTCCACCCCAGCCCCCACCTCCTGCCTATCGCTTCTTCTAAGCCAGCTTGACAATAACCATTCATCACGAAAAAGAAAACAAAGTACGGAGAAACAAAAACCAATCTAAGGCTGCAAATTGACGTCAAACTTTGAAAAATGGACTGTGAACTGGTTGTACGTTGAGTTCTTTCTGCTTTCCAGAGCAGATGGGGCTGGGCACCTCCTGTCACCTACCCTCATGGCCCAAGTTCAACTTGGAGGTGACTACAGTCCAGGGAGCAGATGTGACTTTCAGAGGTGACATTGGCATGCAGATGGGTGGAAGAGTCCTGCAGGATTTGTGGCAAAGAAGAACTACCTCTTGTTCTGGGAATAGGCCCAGCTGGGGGAGGGGCTTGAGCAGGCAGGGCCCAGAAGAGGGTGATGCTTACTTCTTGCCATCCTTCTGGATTCTGGTCCCTATGGAGCTGGCCTGTAAGATCCTGGCTGATCTGGCTTCAGGGGAGACTGAAGAAGGAAGAAATCACAGATTTTGATACCTTGCATCTGTCTGTATGAAGGGCTTTACCAAGGTCACAGCATTTTCATAGGCATGATCTCACTCCCAGCAAGCCTGGGATGTAAGTGGAGTGCTTATCCCATTGCAGAGCAGAGGAAAGTGAGGTGTGAAGGTAGTCTATGGCTCACCCAGACTCATACAACTTGTAAGTGATCTGGTTGAACTAGAGCCCAGGTCCTCTGGTTCCTGAGTTGATGACCTTTCTATTTGGAACACTTTGAACTGGTTGGAGTCTGAGGGATAATCAACAATATCACTAAGTGTCTACACTTTTCAAAAGGGGAATCTCAAGACCAGAGAGAAGAGCTGACTTAACTGAAGTTTCAGTCAGTTGATAGGGGCTTAGGGTCCAGGGCCAGGGGGTTCCTGATTCCTAACCAGGTGGAAGCATCATGCCTGCAATGTCCCAGTGAAGACCAGGAACCCTACAGTGGGATTCCCAGGGGAAGTGGCTGGGATTGCAATTTGTGGGGCCAGATGGGACATTTGCCTCCCAGGCTTTGTCTTGAGACATGATCCCTTTTTGTCCACTAGATTGGGCCTAAGGAGCCATAGGATGATGGAAATCTGGGAAGAAAGTGATTGGCCCCTAGTTAATAATGTGTGAAGAAGGCTAGTTCTGTTTCTTCAGGAAACTACTTCCTTCCCTCCCTTCTCCTCCTTTTACAATTATATGCCTACTCTCCAAGCTGGTCACCCAGTGCCTTTGACCTGTCTCCTGATGCTTAGAACTCCTCCCTAAGTCCCTGGCCCAGGTCCTATCCAGCCAAGGAGCACCAAATACTATGGGTTTCCCCCACTCCTCTCTGCCCACCAGGAGACTTCTCTCTTTCATGACCCATTTCCTCAGGACCTGCCCTCTCGAAGAAGATCCAGCTTATCTGGTAGGCTCAGTGAAGGCAGACTGCAAGGGTTCAAATCCAGGTTCTTCCACCTATTAGCCCTGCATTCTTAACAAGTTAATTAACTTCCCTTAGCTTCAGTTTTCTTATCTGAGAAATAAGGATAATAATACTTATTTCATAAGGTTATTGGGAATTTTAAGTGAATTTATGTAAAGAGCTTACACAATGTCTGAAGCATAATAAACATTCACTAAGTGTTATTTTTAGTTTTTAAAGCTATTCACGCTCTTGTCTCGATGGAGGCTAATGACTCACTGCAAAGTTAAATAGAAATGTTTTTACAGAGATATAATCAAGGAAAGTCTTTATCAGAAGGGTATGGGGATTTAATTTCTGTGAGGAGAGCCCTTTTGAATGATGGGGTATTCCATATAACCTGCTCAAGAGCACATTGCAGGCCCTAGACATGAATCATGAGTTGAGCATTTGGGTCTATAGGCCAAGACCCTCATTTGAAGTAGAACTCACACCCCTCAGCTGAAACACAGAGCAAGAGGTTTTAAAATCATAGCCAGGTGATGAAGGGGACACGGGTTGGGAGTAAAGTGGGAAAAGGTGACAAGACCCCATGGCCTGGCACCATTTCAGCAGGGTGAGTAAGACCTTTTGGGCTTTGCAATCCAATGAGCAGGATCCCAGGACCACCATCTCCACCCCGCCTCCAAACACCTATTAGAGGTGTGTTCTTGGAGAAGGCATTTAATTTCTCTGAATGTCTATCTTCTCATTGGGGCAAGATTGAAATAAATAATGTAGATAGAAAGCACTTGTAAATGACAGACTAAAGTATTGTTATTTTCTTTGTATAGCTTTCACTTGAAGTCAAATAACCAGATTTGGCAAATCTAAAGGCTAGTATCTGTGAACTCTGGCCTTGTTCTTGCCAGAGCTGTGGTTGTATAGAAGCAGTGATCCCTAGAAGGATGGCACTCAAGTGTGTATGAAGGGAAGGGGAGAGATTACTGAAAGAGAGGACACAGATATATCCTAGGTGTTCAGGGCAGGGGCTGAGGTGTTGCCAGGCTGCATGGGAAATGAAGGTGCAGGTGGGTTCAAGTCCATAGTAGCTTCTCTGTCTTGGCATTTTGGCCTTTCTCTGTGCATCTGCTCTGTTCTCTTTGCATTCAGTCAGCTTACATTACTTGTTCACCATTTCTACTTACCTATAGTTTCAACTTATTTGTGACCATGATCTTCCTAGCCCCAACTTTGCACAGACTTGCTGCTCTACTGTCCATGAGCACCAATGGCAGTTTTCCTCTCAATGTCTTTGTTCAAACCCCAGAAAGAACCTGATTGTTTTTTGACCCCTAAGACCATACATCATTATGGATCAGTTTCTCTTAGGCTCCATGCCCACCCCTTATCCAGTCATCTAAGACTAGAAGAGCAGGGTCCTGTGCTACTTAAGCAATGGAGGGTTAGGGTAGGGCATGTTCCCTTAGAATGGGCTATAGATGGGTGAGGACGTGATCAGAAATCCTACAACATGTAGACAAACCACAGCGTCTCAACAACAAACTATCTAGGTTTTTCATCTGGAAAGCAGATTATGATGTAGGTTATATGAGTCAGTTGGTGAAAGTGATCTGAACCCAATATTCACTTTCTTTTCCTTAAATTAATTTATTTTTATTGTTATTTAAGTACAGTTGTCCCCATTTCCCCACCACTTCTCCTCCCACCCCACTCATCCCCATCTCCCACCCTGAATCCTACCCACCTTTGGCTTTGTCTATGTTTCCTTTAAACAAAAATATGGAAGCTTTCACAAATTTGTGTATCATCCTTGTGCAGGGGCCATGTTCATCTTCTCTGTATCATTCTAATTTTAGTGTATGTGCTGCTGAAGTGAGCACCTGTAGCCACTTTCTTAATGCAGGCCTCTATCATTTCTCTCCTGGACTAACCCAAAAGTCCCCCAACTGGACTCTTGGCCTCCAATTTTGCCCTTCCCCTCATTAGATCAAATCTGTTTTACACTGAATTGCCATAGTGAGCTTTCTAAAATGTAAATTTGAGGAGCTACAAGATTACATGTGGGTGAGGATGTGATGAAACAGACATCTTATATTTTATTGGCAGGGCTATAATATTGCTACCACTCTAGTGACTAGTAGGCTGCAATACCTATTAATATTAAAAATACCATAAACTTTGATTTTACATTCCTGCTTTTGGCAATCTATCCTGCAGAAAGAAAGCCACCTATATGTAATACTTACCTGAACAGGTAAAGCAATTTTTTTGCAGCATTATTTTAGGCATCAACATAATTAAATAAATAAACTTACTTAAATAACCTGAATATCCAACAGTAAATGGTTAAATAAATTTTACTGCATTCATTCACTGGAAAATTAGACACATTTTTAAAAATGAGGTAGTTCCACATCTATTGATTAGGAAGTATATCATGATGTAAGATAAACAGCTAGCTTAGGAAAGGGTATGATGTCATTTTGAAAAAAACAATGAGTGTGGACTTCTGGCCAAGATGGAGGTATAGGTAGGTACACTGTGCCTCCTCACACAACCAAAAGGACAACAACAAATTCAAAAACAAAAAATAACCAGAACTGACAGAAAATTGAGCTGTATGGAAGTCTGACAACCAAGGAATTAAAGAAGAAACATTCATCCAGTCTGATAGGAGGGTCGGACACATGCAGCCGGGGTTAACAGGACTCCTGACAGGAGGTGGCTGGTGGACTGGGTAAGGAAGGTGGCAGCTAGTGGAGCAGGAAGTTCCACATTTGTGTGCAGATAAACTGGAGGAATAACTTGGGGAGTGAGACAGATCATGCAACCCAGGGTTCCAATGCAGGAATATAAAGCCTCAAAACTTCTGACTAAAAAAACCGGTGGTGGTTGCAGCAGTGGGAGAACTCCAGCCTCACAGGAGAGTTCTCTGGAGAGATCCACAGGGTCCTAAAACACACACAAAACCACCCACCTGGGAATCAGCACCAGAAGGGCCCAATTTGCTTGTGGGTAGCGGCAGAAGTGACTGAAAGCCAGCTGAGAGCTGAGCAAACAGCATTGTTCCCTTTCAGACCCCTTCCCCATAAACAGTTCCCCAATGCAGCTACATGGGTTGCCCCTCCCTGGTGAATACCTAAGGCTCCACCCCTTATTTCATAATAGTCACATCCCGATGCAAAAATATGGCCCAAATGAAAGAATAGATCAAAGCTCCAGAAAAAATACAACTAAATGATGAAGAGATAGCCAACCTATCAGATGCAGAATTCAAAATACTGGTAATCAGGATGCTTACAGAAATGGTTGAGTATGGTCACAAAATAGAGGAAAGGTGAAAGCTATGAAAATGAAATAAAGAAAAATGTACAAGGAACCAAAGTGAAGGAAAGGAAACTGGGACTCAAATCAGTGATTTGGAGTAGAAGGAAGAAATAACCATTCAACCAGAACAGAATGAAGAAACAAGAATTTGAAAAAAATGAGAGGCTTAGGAACCTCTGGAACAATTTTCAACATTCCAATGTCCAAATTGTAGGGATGCCAGAAGGAGAAGAGGAAGAGCAAGAAATTGAAAACTTATTTGAAAACATAATGAAAGAGAACCTCCCTAATCTGGCTAAGGAAATAGACTTCCAAGAAGTCCAGAAAGCTCAGAGAGTCTCAAAGAAGTTGGATCCAAGAAAGCACACTCCAAGGCACATCATAATTAAGTTACCCAAGATTGAGGACAAAGAGACAATCTTAAAAGCAGCAAGAGGAAAGGAGTTACCAACAAAGGAGTGCCCATAAGGCTATCAGCTGATTTCTCAAAGGAAACCTTGAAGGCAAGAAGGGGCTAGAAAGAAGTATTCCAAGTCATGAAAGGCAAGGACCTACATCCAAGATTACTCTACCCAGCAAAGCTATCACTTAGAATGGAAGGGCAGATAAAGTGCTTCTCAGATAAGGTCAAGTTAAAGGAGTTCATCATCACCAAGCCCATATTTTATGAAATGTTAAAGGGACTTACCTAAGAAAAAGAAAAAGATCAAAAATAGGAAGAGTAAAACGACAACCAATTCACAACTATCAACAACTGAACCGAAATAAACAACAACAACAAAAAAAAACAAACTAAGCAAACAACTAGAACAAGAACAGAATCACAGAAATGGATATCACATGAAAAGTTATCAGCTGGGAGGGGGAGATGGGAGAATGGGGGAATAGGTACAGGGAATAAGAAATATAGATGGTACATACAAAACAGATGGGGGGAGGTTAAGAATAGTATAGGAAATGGAGAAGCCAATGAACTTATATGTATGACTCATTGACATGAACTAATGTGGGGAATGCAGGTAGGAGGGATGGTGCAGGGTGTAGAGGAATAAAGGGGAGAAAAAATGGGACAACTGTAATAGCACAATCAATAAATATATATTTAAAAAAATAAAAAACAAGTGTGAACAGTGGCATAATTACGTGTGTATATGTTCATATTTGTTTGATGAACATGGAAATGTGGAAAATTACTAAGTGCAGTGCAGTGTTTTTTAACCTTAGTAAACATCAGAATCACTGGAAGGGATTGTAGCAGTTTGTATTTTTTTTTCATTTTTTTGAAATTGAGATACAATTGGCAGGTAATGTTATATTAGTTTCAGGTATACAACATAATGATTCGATATTGGTATATATTATAAAATGATCGCCACATAATTCTAAGTAACAGCCATTAGCACAAATAGTCACATTTTTTCTTGTAACGAAGAGTTTTATGATATTCTCTCTTAGCAACTTTCAAATATACAATATAGTCTTATTAACTGTAATCAGAAGACATTTCTAACAAGCTCCCAGATGGTGCTAATGCTTCTATTTCAGAAACACACTTAGAGAACCACTGGTGCAGAGGAGTAATAGAAATGGAGTAGGAGAAAATATGAAAGTTTTCTTTCTGCAACTTTATTCTCTCACTGGATTTAATATACTTATGTACCAATTTTGAAGAGGAAAATAGTAAAAGAGAGGGGAAGATCCTGAAAAAGGAAAGGAAATATGGTTAGCCCACTTCATCCCTTCCCTAATGTCCTTAGCAGCTCACACCACATGTTGGATAAAGTTCAAACTCATCAGTGTGGATCAAGGACTTGGGGGATTGGACTCCTGCTTTTTCCCCCTTCATCCCTGTTTTGTCTAGCAGTGCTTGGCCAAAGTCCCCTGGCTGTACAGAGCTGCCTGCCACTCTCAAATGTGTTCACTGTTTCACACAGCCTGGCCTCGTTTATGCAGCTGCCTGCATGAGTTCCTCAAAGGCAGGGACTGACTTGCTTGTCTTTGGATTCCCAACACCAGCTACAGTTCTGTATGGATGTAGTAGGTGCTTGATAAATTTTGTTGAATGGGAGGATGAATGAATGAATAGTGGCACCCAAAGAGAGCTGCTGAATTTGAACTTCCTATCTTGCTTTAACCTTGTTCTACCAAGAATTTTCTCTGAAGGGTTGGGCTGTTTCTAGTTCCCAGGTGCATGTGTATCAAGGAAATGCAAACGAACCCAAACACCCAGCAGAATGGGCAGGTGTGGTTTGAGGAGTCTGTGCTCCAGACTCACCTGCTTCTCTTCAAAGCTCTTCAGCCCCTCCTCAATTTTCCTGAATGCACTCGGTCTAAGTGGGTAATGGCATAGGGAAGATGGAGGGCACGGGGAGGTCCCAGCATGTGATTTCACAGGGGCTGCATCATTATGCTAATTCTCTTTGGAGCAAGAGAATTTTTATGAATGAATGGGTGCCTATGGATATGGATGTGTGCACATGTGCGTGTTCATCTGCAATTAATGATAAAGCCTCGTTTGTGTGGACTTTGCAGTTTATAAAGCATTTCATGTTCATTATCCTATTAAGTCCCCACGAAACCCTGTAATTTATACGGAGTGAGTATTGTCATTTCCATTTTTCTGATGAAGGAAAGGTGTTGAGAGTTTAAGTGACTTGCTCAGGATTCCACTTTGAGGACAGACCAAGACACAGATCAATGGCATCACCTAGTTCTGTTTCTGGGTGCTGAGGATGGGCCTTAGCCTCTAGGGACCCAACTCAGGAGGCCCTCCTTCCCGGGATCCAATCACCCCTCCTGAGGACTGCACTACTCCAACACCCTCATGTCCTGTTAGTCAGCTCATCACTCATCAGACAGCTATTGAATTCTGTGAAAAGACATACATATTTGTTCTTTGATCCTGGTTCCTGACAGAAAGCTTTTAAGTCCTTTGGAATTGCCAGGGTGATAAGAGTGTATTTTTTTGTATGCTAATGAGATGACTGGTGGCAGGGAGCCCCTGGATAGCTTCAGGATGGGGACTGGTCATCAGAAAGACCAAGCCACGATTAGAAGCTTGGAATTTTCAACAACACAACAATAACAGCAATAATAATTATTCTAGATGAGGCATTGTGGGGCAGCTCACATAAAAGGGGCCTCTTTAACTGGATCTCACTGGGTTCTACTGAGCCTCAGGGGCCCCAGGAGTTCCTTTGGATGTTTAGAGATGTGTATCAGGGTGACTGAGTTGACCATTCAGCCTATTTTCTTTTGGAGATTCATCCCTGATGTGTGTGCCTATCTTTCATAAGTCTGTCAGCACTTGAGAACAGGAGGAACTGCTGAGAAGAGGGCAAGCCTCCTATGGGCACTGGGACAGCTTGTGGGGGAAGGTGGGGGTAAGCTCAGAGGACAGGGTGCAGAGTCATAGAATCAGATGGAAAGTGCAAGACTCAGTCCAGCTGCTGCTGTTCAAGAAAAGGGTGGGTGGACTTTAGCTGGGACATGCAGCCCCCTTCAAGGCTGGAGAATAGGACCACCATAAATGTACCACCCCTAATCTACTCTTTAGTCTTTCCTACTCTGACACTTTCTTTTTAGTTTTTGTCTTAGTATCGGCTATGGTCTGAATGTGTTCCCACAAAATTAATTTATTGAATTCTAACCCCCAAAGTGATGATAGTATTAGAAGGTAGAGCTTTTGGGAAATAATCAGATTGTGAGGGTGAAGCCCTCATGAATGGAATTAGTGCCCTTATTAAAGCAGCCCAAGAAACCGCCCTTGCCCCTCCTACCATGTGAGCATACCCTAACTCTAACCCTTTCCCAGGGAAAGGGTGTGCACAGAACACACAGGTCCCCACTGACATTGTCTCCAGCCCCGTGTGGACCTGGAGGGTGTTTGGTTATGTTGCTTTTCTACCAGATTTGGGAATAAGAAAAGACTCTCCCTAGGGCTCCTTGGCAAGACATTCCCTCTAAGACCCTCTCCTCTGACCAGCCTTGGATATCCCTCTCTTCTCCTGAATGTGCTTAGCACTCCTTTCCTCTCTGAAGGCCTGCCATGAGCCAGCCAAGAAATACAGGGTGGAAGCTGTCTCCCTGTAACCTCTGCTTCCTTTTTGAAGAGGGAGAGAAAATTACTTTCAGAATAAAACAAATTAACATCTCGATAAATCATCCTGCCTGTACTTTGCTTCACCGAGAGAAAGCGGAGGTATGTTTATGTTGCTGGTTGGGAGGAGCAAGAAGGGAATTGCAAGAAGCAGGCTGTGGAGTAAGAGGAAGGGTTTTCATAAAAGGAGGCATTTTCATACAAGGAGGAGCACTATCTACAACAACCCCCTCCCATCCCAGTGTCCTGAACCTGTAACTTCAAAGACCTCCAGGAAGGGCGTCAGGGTGGTATACCTTCCCCTGAGAGCCTGGTGGAGGTCTAAGGAGACAGTGTGTTTGTTGATAGAATTTGAAATGGAGTAAGGGTTCAGAGGGAAGAATGAAAATAATAAAACTCCTGCTGAAAATACCAGCTGGGAGTTGAGCAAAGTTTCTGTCCCTCTGCTTGTATTGGAATCTGGGTGTGCATGGGGGCCTTCCTGCAGGAGAGTGAGTCCTGAACTGACCTCTCGGCCATGTCCATTTCTCCCTGTGTATGTGTATGCACATGAGTGAGTGTGCACTAGCTCTTGGGCTGTGCTAGGCGCCACAGGATCAGAGGGAGTGGCTGTGTGCCCATCCACCTAAAACGCTATATGCTAATGAAGGAGGCATTACAATGCCATTCCCCCAGGGCCAGAGCTCAGATCACATCTCCATTAATACACTCCTGGAGTGCATGGTGATTGGCATCGCTACAATAAACAGTAAATGAGTGAATAATAATTGGCCATCTATTGAAAGTGTTGCTGAGGTTGCCATAGCAATCACACCTTTTATTAAGCTTTATTAAGCTGCAGCTGTAGGGAGTGCTGCGTGGGGGTGGGGGTGGGGGCTGGCCTCCCTGGGCACCCTGTAGAGGCCCTGCCCACCTCAGTGACCTTTCCCAGGAGGTACAGAGTCCAGATGGAGGGTGGGCTGCTTTTTTTTAAGCATTCACCTTCTCTGGGGCATTTAGGAGGAGTCATTTAAACCCTAACTTTTAGTAAAGAAAAGGGTTTTCTCATCTTTTTCTCAAACACATGAGAAATGGGAACGGGGGACAATGTTGTTCTATTTCCCTTGAGCATTTTCCCCCTGACCAATGGTAAAAATTAAAATTAGAAAAATAAAATTCACTTTAGGAGCAAAAATTATATTCATTTTAATTTAGAATAATGACTAAAATCTTTCAGATGAGGTGCTATTATCCTGTCTACTATTCTCCCTTCCCACCCTCCACAAAGGAATTCTAAATCCTCTATGCAAGGAAAAGATTTTAATGCAAAACTACCTAGAATATCGGATCATTGTAATTCCTGTCCACCAGAAGCAAGCAGTGCAGTGTCATCCTCTCATGCGAGAGTGTAAGACACATTCTCTCTCTCTCTTGCTCTCTCTCTCTCTCTGTCTCTCTCTCACACACACAGAAGAGAGATTCAGGAGCTTCTTTTTCTGCTTATGGGTCTGTTCTTGCTGAATTCTGATCTCACTGTCAGTGGGTATGTTTCTAGACATCAAAAGATTGTAAGTAGAGGACCATGGAGAGAATGGGGAGAACCAGGAACATCCCTACATTTTGGCGCATTTTAAAACAAGTAGCTTATTATTAAAATTGTTCAGAACTGTCTGCCTTATGCAGCTTGAAGAGAGTCAGACTTGAAAATGTTCACTGGCAGGTCAGGGAAATATTAACTTCAAATATTTTTTCCTGTAAAAGATATACATTATATAGTCTATAGTTTATTTCAAAATACTTCAGTACAGTACAGGGTGTGAGCTGCCAAATTTACCAAATTAAAATACAGAACACATTTAAATGTAAATTTCAGAGGAATACCAAATAATTTCTTAGTATAAATATGTCCCAAATGTTAAATATATTTTACCTGGCAGCACTGACTGTGAGATATCCTTTTGATTCAAAATCTAGGGGACAATTACTTAATTTGCGAAGAATCCTGACTGGGAATACAGTGGTCCCTGGACATCTGCATCTCCCGTGACTGGTGCCAAGATACCTGTGGATACCTAACTCCTCAGGTGCTCATGTCTGTTATATAAAATAGTGTGGCATTTATGTATAATCTATGCAACCCTCCCATACACTTTAAATCATCTCCAGATTACTTATAAATCCTAACACAATGTAAATGACTTATATATAGTTGTTATGTTGTATTGTTTTGGGAATAATAAATACAAGGGAAAAAAGTCTGTACATGTTCAGTCCAGACACAACCCATCATAGACCTAACTACGTATTGCTTGTTGGGAACAATGCAGCATTCTTTCAGAATATTTTGATCCATGGTTGGTTGAATTTGTGGATGTGAAACCCATGGTGACGGACAGCAGTCATCAGTGAAAATGTGAGACTCCAAGCGGAAGCCACACTCCGGGTGGCTACAGCAAGACCTGCAGCTATTATTATCTCCTATCAACACCAGAGGTTTTGCTAATTAGCATAATGGATATTAGAAATGTTTTTCTTCGGTGGGACAGTAGAGTTTAAGACATGTTTATTGGCCAGATGGATCATAAAGAGCTCTCCCCGCCCTGTATGGGAAAGATGTATACATTTCCAGAGTCCCTTGGTAATGTATGCTTTTTGGAACAACACCTTAAAATTTGAAATAGTTCTATTTATAGTCACTAATCAGAGAATTTTAAAGCCTGACTTCCAACTCATCACCAGATATTGCCACATCTTTATGCAATGTGCTGTCACAAGACCTCAAAAATCAGAAGGCTGGGACTTCCTTGAGTTTATTAGTTTGGCTCTTTGAGTCCAGTTTGCAAATAAATATTTGTATGCATGGGAGAATCCAGCCTGAATCTTGTTTTTATTGTCACATATCACCTAGGAATGAGAACATGCCCTCAACTATCTGCAGAAAGAACCAAGTTGGTTTACATTGGCTTGTAACAGAAGGTAATCCTGCAGTAACCGAGGCAAAGCTTTAGCTCTTGGAAGTGTGTGAATAAGAAAAAAAGGAAAATTTGAAAGAAGCAAAAAGTGCTAAAGGACTAGCTGAACAAATAAAAATGAATTTCTCAGAGGCAATAATTATATTCAAGAAATCTTTGCTTTTTAAAAAAAGTACATTTAAACCATTTTTAAATGTAGCATTCAGTGGCATTAAGCACACTCGCAATGTTGTACAACCATCACCGATACTATTTTCAGAACTTTTTCATCGTCCCAGACTGAAACCTGTACACATTAAATAATAACCTCCCATGACCTCTCCACCACCTGGCTACCCCCACTCTACGTGCAGACTCTGAGTTTTCCTGTTCTAGGTACCGCACACAAATGGAGTCATACAATGTTTGACATAGCTGTCTAGCTTGTTTCACTTAGCACGTTTTCAAGTTTCTTGCATGTTATAGAATGTGTTAGAGTTTTATTTCTTTTTGAGGCTAAATGTTATTCCATTGTATGTATATCCACATTTTGTCAATCAGTTCATCTGGTGATGGACATTTGGTAATCTTTTGTAAAAGCTAGTGAGCATGAGTTTGGGGTCAAAAGACAAGTCTGAGCCCTGCCATTCCTGTGTGACTTTGAGCAAGTCACTCAGCTTCTCTGAGTCCCATTTTCTTTATTTTTAAGTGCACACACTTTTCTTTTTTTGAAGACTTTATTTATTTTTAGAGAGAGGGGAAGGGAGAAAGGAACATCAATGTGTGAGAGAAGCATAAATTGGTTGCCTCTCACATTCTCCCAGCTGAGGACCTGGCCCACAACCCAGGCATGTGCCCTAGCTGTGAATCAAATCTAAGACTCTTTGGTTCTCAAGCTGGTGCTCAATCCACTGAGCCACACTGGCCAGGGCTGCACATGCTTTTCTTTTTCTACTTAGACTATCGTTGTAAAAATCAAATAAGGTAATCTGTGTAAAGAAGCCTTATCAAGGACCACATTACTGTTGCTTAATTTTTGTCCTTATTATGGGCATTAGAAAACACCAACAAACAAAATATGTTTTTCATTTAATTTTAAGACTAGTGGTTTCTTCTGTTCTCAAAGTTTTGCCTATTTCTCAAACACTATTGATTATAAATACTTTAAGTCTTAGTATCTCATACTTCAATTTATTATAAAAACTGAAATATTTAAAGGTAAATTCAATTAGTAAAAGTGTAATTACTGCCTGAATAAACTATACTTTAAATTTTAATATGCCAAAGAGGATCTTTTTATGAGCAGAACAAGCTCTATGTTATACATTTTTAATGCTCCTAAACTTACAAAGTGACATGCAATCCATAAAAGACACAAAAATTATCGCATTCATTTTCACACAATTCCTCAGTCAGAGCAAACCCATTTTATTCAATGGTTGCAATGATTCCAGACATTTGCATGTTTAATCGCTCCCATTTTTTTCTAGGTTAACTGGTCCAAATTAGCTAAGTGGAAGAAAGGAGCTACAAGGGTTTAGGTCCCAGAATTCAAAGAGGAAGGGAAAAGAAGGCATTTGCCAAGAAGCACACTTTGACACCAAGTCACTGGCCTGAAGCAACACAGTTGGATCATTCTCTGCCTACAGGTGGGCCCAGCTGGGCCTGTCTTAGATTGGTCCTGGATTTGGATTCTTATAAGTAGTTGCCTCCATCAGAAAACTCAGGTGCTAGCTGTGTGGGATGAAGCAGAGTTATGTGGGGGGACCAAGAAGGTAGGGTAGGGTTGGGTCTGGCCTTAATGAGACTCTGCAGCAGCCTCTATCTCCCAGCCAAAACTCAGGCATCAGGCACTTCCTGACTGACTTGAATCTGTGCCAGAAAGAGACAGAAAGGCAAAAGAGGAAAGAAAAGATGAAGTGCATGTTCACAAAGCAGCCTCACCCATCCCCATCCACACTGCCTAATTTTCTGCTGGGCTTCCAGCTCACAGGAGATGTGAGGCCTTGATTTGGCCAAGTTCTCTCACCTATGGTTTCCCAGACACTTGGAGGGCCAGTAATTACCTAGTAATTACCCTGTTTATTGCTTCATTACGGGTGACCACCTTTTGGCAGGCACTTTCCTGGGAAGGCCTCTTCCCAGAACAGGTTTCTCAGCACTGGGAAAAAAGCAGGCAGGCCTGCTGGGCCCTGCTGCCACCGTGCTGCATTGGGCCCCCATGTCCCCCTAATTCTACCTCAGCTTGCCATCCTCTTGGCCCTACACCAAGCCCTCCTCCTCTGCACGCACTAATGATGCTGGGTTGGCTGGTCACACTAGGCAGGGTGGCAGTCCCAGGGCCAGGCTGAGACAGCCAGCAGTTGGGCTGTTATTTAAGACAATTTACTACTCCCTTCCATTTGATATCGGTCCATCTGTCCATCCTATGTCTCCTGTCAGTCACAATAAAGAAGGCTCCACTCGGAGTCTCCTTACCATCTGATTCTTCCCTGGACCCCCTGATTTCCCCACCTTGCACACACATACTGTGGTTTCAGATGCTTGGTTCTGTAGTAGGCAGTTAGACAGACATGAGCAGAGCAAGAACAATAGGCCAGGCAGAAAAGATCACCAGGGTGCAAAGCCCTAGGTGCCTAGCAATGGGCAAGACTGGGAAAACAAGAACCTTGCCCCCAGGATGACCTTTTCTCCCCTAGCATATCACTGGTCATGTGATTTAGAACACCTGACCTTTCACGTCACTGGTCATGAAGTTCAGACCCTCCCCTGACCTTTCCTCCCCTGGCATGTTGCTAGTCATTCAGGTTAGACTCTCTTGGGGGAGGAATGAACAAGAAGGCCGGACAATAGCCCTGAAGCATTAAGTCCCCAAGGGCAGTGAGGCTCTGACCCACATGAAATACATCTAGGCCTCAGCTGTGTTTTAGCTCCATGGCCAGAAAAGCAGCAAAAACAGGCAAAGGACACCACGTCTCACCTCAGGGCCAGCTGCATTGACTAATGACACCCTGCTCTGGCACCAACCGTTCAGTAGACACCATGACCCTAAAAGGACACACCCAGAAAGCTGATGAGTATTCTATTAGGACCCTTCCCTGAGACCTCCCCTAAAATCTCCGCCTTTGAAACCCTCACGAAAGGACCCAGCATGCTCTTGCTGTCTAGAGCATTCCTGTTCAAATATTCTTCTTGAGTGTAGTTTCCTTTCTTTCTCCTAAATTTCAAGGGCCTTTCTTTTGTTTCTGTAACTTGTTTCCTGAGCCCACACCCAGTTGGCTCACTTTTGCTATATCTGAGACTTTCTAAATAAACTCCTGCTACTAGTCTGAGTTCCTTGGTTCCAAATTCCTCTCTTAGCCAAACTCAAGAACCACGGTTACTGAACTGAGGTCCAATCACCAATAAGAACTGGTGTTTTGCTGTTAACAGTTCACAGGGTCCATCTGGGGTCCTTTGGATTCCAGACTCCTTGATTCCTCCTCATCTAAGAGCTTCACATTCTCACCCTGAGATCGGGAGGAGCAACTTTGAACCTATTTCCCACTTTGACAAGCAGCACTTACGAGCTTGCAGAATGGGGTGTGGGTGGTTTGGATGGGGGGAGGCTTGTATCTTCTAAGCAAGTTACATGTAATATTGAGTTGGTTAGAGGAGAATGGAGCTGGAAAAAGGAACTTGCATTTTGTTTATTTATTTTTTTCAGAATAAAAATTGCATAAATCCTTTGTATGGGCTGGGGTGGGAATGTGGCATGGATTCATAGCAAAGAGCTCTGGAGGGACCTTGGGGATCGTCTGGTCCGTCCCCTTATTTAACAAAGGAAAGAATGAGGCCTGGAGCAAAGTGGCAACACATGTGCCCCAAATCATCACAGGATCCCTGTCCCTTCACTCCAGTCCAAAGCTACTCCCTCGGCGGGTAGGCACCTTGTTTTGCACTTTCCAGTCAATTATCTGTATCTGTCCCTATCTTCCCTGCTGTCACAAGTTTTGGCCATCATCATTCTGAAGTCATCTTATCTGTTTACTGGTGGCTTGGGAAGGGTCCTGGAGCTCTCATCTGACCACCAGCTGGAACCTCACCTAATGACTAAAAGACAGTTTTTCTTGGATGTCTCCATGATCTTCCCAACCTTTAGCTTTTTTCTTACTGTTGAGCTTGGCATTCTAAAGGCTTCCTATTCTCTCACAGTCCCCTGGTTTAGCTGGGCATCTCAAAGGGCATTGTGCTGGTTCACATCTCTGAGCATATCATGCTTGTCCACATTTTCACTGTTGCCTACTGAAGACACCCCCTATACTCAGCCCAGGCCTGCTTCTAAGGCACAGTCAGAGCCTGAAGGGCCTAGGCACAGAGGTGCAGGCTCCTGGCACAGGTTCTGTTCCCAAATGCACAGTGGGACCAGGTATCTGATCTTCCTGTCTGTATTTCATTTCTGTGAAGCCCTTGTTGCTAAGTTACCATAGCCCCTTGCATGCAGCCTTTATTGCTGAGGAAAGGGAGATGCACAGATGGCATTAGGGTCCTGTGCAAGTGGTGCTCAAGGCCTGTGGCCAGCAGCTTTTTTTAGGAGGAGGACTGTATCCCATCCATCTATCCACTCCTTCATCCAACCTACACATATTTATCAAACAATCCTTATATGCTAGGCTCAATGCCAGGTAGTGAGGATGCAGGAGCAAGCTTGCCACTGCAGCCTTCTCTGGGAGCCCACTCTACCCTGTGTTACCTAAGCTCCAGCTACCCAGTGGCCTAAGATAACAACAACATGGGACACTATGTGGTGGTTGCTGTAAGACAGTCACTGTTCTAAGACCTTAACAGGTGTCTACTCCTTTGATCCTTATAACTATCTCATGACATGATGATTCTATTAGTATCCTCATTTTACTGAGGAAACTGAGACACAAAGAAAGTGCCAACGATTTACTAGCCAACAACTAGTACATGGCAGAGCCAGGAATAAACCAGCATATCTGGTTCCCAAGTACGTCTTTTTAGCCATAAACTCTACTGTTGAGATTAGTCTTTATCCAGAGCTGTAGGAATGCAATAGAAAATTTTAATCAGGAGGTTAACATAATCAGAAGTTTTTAACAAACGAGGCTGACTGTCATCGGATGGAAAGTGAATTGAGAGATGCCTTGACATCAGCACAAGGATAGGTGAAGACGGGCTTGTAAGGAGTCCATCCTGTTTTGCAGGAGCCCAGGTAAGAGATGATGGAGTAAACCATACTGAGGGGAGTGAGGCTGAGAAGAATTGAACCAATAAAAAAATCCCGTAAATGTTTATGGACTTGATTTAAATTCTTATTTTCCAATGCTCTTTTTCTGTCTCTTGACACCTTGGGAAAGGTCTTCAATTTTATGGTCACCTTTGGTATTAGGAAAACACAATTCAGTCAAGTTTAAAATTCAAATCCCAAATCAGACTCAAACTTCATCTGATCCACTTTTTCTAACCATAACTAGGCTTTGGATTTGGAGCAGAAATGATGTATGGTCTTGTTTTTCGTATTCTTCCCACTTCAGTAACTCTTAAAGTAGAGGTGGTGAACTTGGTCTGGTTAAGGGTCTGGTCTCCTCCTCCTCTCCCCTTTCTGAGTCTATTCCATTCGTGTTACGGCTGAGGGGGAGACGGAGCCATTGCTAGACCAGAAGATGCCTTGCTGAGAATAGTTCCTTACCCATAGAAAGCACTGACAAGTACATGTAGAATAAGTGAATGAACAAGTGCATTTAAAATGAGTAATTGACTTTATGATTCTGTAGGTTGTGTCTGCTCTAAAGCAGATGTTCATAGAGGGCAGGTGTTCTGTGTGTGTGCAGATAGAGGATAGATAGATAGATTAGATAGATAAGATAGAGTAGATAGGTAGACGTGTGCTTTTCTTTGCGTTTTGCTCCATCCGGTACCCAGTACTACAGCGCTCCTTCAAGTGATTTTTGATAGTGATTATTCTGATGTTTTGTGCTCCATTGTCCAACCCAACACCAATTTTTACTCCCCTGCACAGTTTTTCTGCCTCAGTAAAATTTATTGCTTTCTAGCATGTTTGGTATCTTTTTTGATGTTGCTTGTATGTGGGGACTGAAGTGAGGCATCTCCCAAGAATCTGTATATGGGACCTAGGATCATCTGCCGAGAATTAAACTTTAAGATCTGTATAGAGCAGAGCTAGGCAAAGTCACCTTCAGGAGACAGAATGGTTCCCTGGGCAGCGAGACTTGACAGTAACCTGATTGAATGTATTAACACTCCTACAGGAAGCATGTGTTAATCAGAAGTGACACGGCTCAGCCATAATGCATAAAGAAGAGAGTCACTAGGGCAATGATACAAAGAAGATGGAGTTTGGGCCAGCAGACTTGGAATATTATGGCCAGCCCTGCTAGGGTGAGAGAAACTGGCACTGTGACCATTATATCTCAAGTATTTTCACCCCCCTGGCCAGATCGACCCTGTTCAGATGGACACATCAGTTCGTTTCAGTGTGATTCCAGTATCTATTAAATTATTTAGATAATGCTTCACATGTGTACTGCAGAGTAAGAACTCAATGAACACAAACTGTTTTTATCATTTGGCTTTCTACATAAGGAGAGGATGTATTAGTCAAATAAACAGAACTAATCTTTCTTGGGGCAATATAATTCTTGGTAAAGAATGAATAAAATGGCATCCCAAGTTTATATATGCTAAACGTTAATATTAGATAGACTCTAAAATATGACTCTTTTCTTAGTGAGCTAAAAGATCGAGTGCTCCAACCTGCAAGACTGACAATCAAACTTGGATGGGGTGAATTCTGGGCAGGAATGGATGCCAGCCTGAGCAGCTCCTTGGAGCCTGCTAGCTTGGAATGAAACCAATGTGTGTCCACCTTAGCTTCTTTCTCCATCTAAAGCCTACCCTTTTTAGAAGGCTCAGCATTGCCACTCTCACCCCCAAAGCTGACAGTGTGTGCTCCCGCATCTAAGTTCTGATCACCTGCTCTCTGCACCCCCTAGAGCATGGTGCAGGTGGGAAGAAGGAAACTATGGGAGTCGAACTTGTGGGCTCTGCAGTTAAACTAGCTGTGTCATTTTGGGCAAGCAACTTATCTCTCTGTGCTTCAGTTTCTTTCTCTGTGAAATGGATATAAAAAATTGTTCCAACTTCACAGAAGTATTGCAAAGCTACATGAACTAGTGCATGTAAAGTGCTTGGCACTGTGCCTGTTACATAGTAAGTGCTCAAAAATGTTAGTCCTCGTTGTGAGTTGTATCTTTCTAAGCACACGTCCTGTCTCTACAACTCATTTGTGAGCTCTTTAAGGTGGAGAATGTGCCTATGAGCTTCAGTTCCTTCCTTTATAAAATGGAAATAATGATAACCATTTCCTATGGGCTTATTGGGAGAGTAAGTTAGATAATAAGCATAAAGAACCCACTTGGTACCTATACATATTATGTATTCAATGAATTATTTTGTTGTTCTTATTATTAGTATTATACTTATTCTTAGGCCTCCTACTTGGCATAGGCCTTGAACATATTTGGCTTGGATGTATATGTGATTGTGTGGTGATGACATGCCCTCTCACGTGGTGGTAGAATGAAGTAGCTCCCCGTTCTGAGGTAGTTAGAGGTAATGTACATGGGATAATTTCTTGGTTCCTGTGAACTTTGAAAGTGGCTACAGAAGAAATGGTATGTGCTATGCAGTGATGTGCCCCAAGTTCTTGTACATCACAGTGCCTTTGCACATGCTGCTCCCTCCATCTGAGACCTTCACCAACTTATCCTCAAGACCAATCAGGAGTTAGTTTCTTTGCTCTTTCTGACTTTCCCTCCATTGCTCATTCCCTTATTTCAACCATTCCTTCTTTCTAAGTTTCATGCATGTATCATATGGCATGACTCAGGCTTTATCATTCATTCATTTATTCATCTATTCGTTCATTCATCTTCATAAATATCAATAAAATCTATCTGATCCAGTGTGTTGTTTAAGGTCCCTGTTGCCTTGTTGATTTTTTGTCTGGGAAATCCATCCACTGATGACAATGGGGTATTACAATCCCCTCCTACAACTGTATTACTGTCCCTCTCTCCTTTGAAGTTTGCTGAGATTTTCTTTATATATTAGGTTGGGTGGATGTATGTTTACAAGGGTTACATCCTGTTGTTGGATCTAACCCTTTAGTATTGTGTAGTGACTTTCTTTGTCCCTTGTTATGGCCTTTGTTTTAAAGTCTACTTTAACAGATACAAGTATCGCTACCCCAGCTTTTTTTTTTTTTCATTTCTATTTGCATGGAATATTTGTTTCCATCTCTTAACTTTCAGTCTGTGTGTGTCTTTTGTTCTGAGATGAGTCTCTTGTAGGCTGCATATGTGTGGGTCATGTCTTCTTATCCATTCAGCTCTTCTGTGTCTTTTCATTGGAGCATTTAACCTGTTTACATTTAAGGATGTAATTGATATATACTTATTTATTGCCATTTTATTCTTTATATCTCTGTTCTTCTCTCTATTTTTCTTTCTTTCTTCTTCTTAAAGCAGGCCCTTTAACATTTCTTGCAATACTGGTTTGGTGGTAATAACCTTAATTTTTTTTTAATTTTATTATTATTTTTTGTCTGGAGAACTCTTTATTTTGCTTCAATTTTAAATGATAGCCTTGCTGGATAGAGATATCTTGATTGTAGGTCCTTGCTTTCATCAGTTGAAATAGTTCATGCCAATTCCTTCTGACCTGAAGTGTTTCTGTGGATAAATCTGTTGACAGTCTTATGGGAGCACCTATGTAGGTAACTAAAAGCTTTTCTCTTGCTGCTTTTAAGATTCTCTCTTTTTCTTTAGCCTTTGACATTTTAACTCTGACGTGTCTTGGTGCGGGTCTCCTTGGGTTCATCTTGATTTACCAATCTCTATGCTTCCTGGACCTGTGTTGCTTTCCTTCACCAGGATATGGAAGTTTTCTGCCATTATTTCTTCAAACAGGTTCCCTGTCCCTTGCTCATTCTCTTCTCCTTCTGGTATCCCTATAATGCAGGTATTGTTATGCTTAATGTTGTCCCAGAAATCCCTTAGACTTTCCTCATTTCTTTTAATTCCCTTTTCTTTTTTGTGTTCTCCTTGGGTGGACACTGTTATCTTGACCTCTAATTAGCTGATTTGATCTTCTGCTTCATCTAACCTGATACTGATTCTTTCTGGTGTATTCTTCATTTTAGGTGTTGTTCTTTTTTTATGGTTTCTATGTCCTTTTTAATGCTTACCATCTCTTTTTTTAAGTTCTCACTGAGATTATCTATTCTCCCTCTAGGGTTCTTGAACATCCATATAACCATTGTTTTAAACTCTGTGTTTGGTATTTTGGTTGCTTCCATTTCATTTAATTCTTTTTCTAGAGATTTCTCTTGTTCTTTTATCTGAGCATATTTCTTTGCCTCTCCATTTTGTCTCCATGTATTAGGTAGATCTGCTATGACTCCTAAACTTGCTATGATGGCTTTATGATGAGAGAGTGTCTGGCTGGGATCAGTGGCACAATCTTCCAGATCACCTGCACTCTGTGCTCCAGAAACGTTTCTTGTGGGTTATGCGCACCCTCCTATCATAGTTGAGTCTTAAATGCTGTTGGCCTTCCAGTGGGTACAGTAAACCCTTCAAGTAGGCTCACTATAAGGAGAAATTTCAACCTCTGTATGAGTCACTGTGAAGGGGCTTCTCTCCCAGGCAGAGTTGTTCCCAGTAGGGTCTCGTGCCTGTTGGGTTTACCCTTGGGTATGCTGCTTGTGTGGCTAGTTGGATTGAGCTTCGGTGTGGTCTGAAGCCCACCACTGCTTGTGTTGGTTCTGGGTCCACTTTGGCAAGGTTCTGGTACATGTCAATGTCAGGTGTTGTGTGTAACCAGCCTTGGGCTACCTGTCTGGAGCTACCATGCTATTCATTCTGGCTGTGTCTACTGGGTCTAGGTAGGTGTGAGAGGGGCCAATCTGTATAAAAGTGTCACTTTCCTCTATTTTAGAGCTAGGGACAGATCTATAAAATGCTGGAGGCTCTCTGGGGTCTGCCTACACCCATCAGCTACTTTGCTTCCCTCTGAGATTACCTGGTCTTCCTCCAGAACTTTCTGAAGAAAGACTATAGCATGGACCTAGGATAGCTGCAAATCACAGCCCTTCCTCAGGTTGCGAGCTTGGCAGAGTAGGGCAACTAAGGTCAGAAGGACAGGGCTAGTGGGCCCCTTACATGGGGACTGTGTGGTCTGGCACTCAGTGAGGGGTAAGTGGATCCTACTCGACTCACACCAGTTGGTCTCTGTCAGATCCCCAACTCTAGCTCCCCTGTAACAGTGCACTACTGGTTCAGGTGGAGTACAGCCAGCCTTCCCCTCTGCAGGAGAAAGCTCAGCTAGACAGAGCCACAGAGGCTGGAGGACAGGACAGATCAAAAGAGTCTCCTGTTGGGGGTGGTGCTGCTGAGCCTGCAGGAGGGGAACAAGCACTTTGTCCTGGTTCCAGACAATAATGTCTGAGAGAAGACATACTCCAAATGTCTTAACTTAGAGCAGCACTCCCAGACCCTGGGGATCTGAGCTCCTCAAGGCTAGGCCACCAAGGCTTGAGGGGGTGGCAGATTCAAACAGCCTGCCTTTGGGGGTGGTGCTGACAAGCCTGTGTGTATGTGGGGAACTTCTTCCCCTTCCTGGGATAGTGTGGGCTGAGCTTGCAGGGGAGATAGAAGTGGTCCTCCTGGGATGTAGCCACACAACCCAGCAATATCCTGTCTGTTTCCTAAACAAAAGCTTTGCCAAAAGCCTGTCTTGTGTGACTCAGTGGATTGAGTGCCAGCCTGTGAGCCAAAAGGTCACCAGTTCAATTCATAGTCAGGATACATGCCTGGTGCAGGAGACTGGGCGACTGAACTCAGCAGGGCAAGACACAGAGTGGTACGGCAGGTTGAGTGATTCAGTAAGTGTGGGTGGAAGGATGCCAACTGTGTGTTCGAGGTGAGGAAGAATGGTCCCCTTTCCAAAGCTACACAGTTCAATCATTTTCTGAGTCTCCACCAAGAGCTTCTCCAGAGACAAAGCACCCTAAAAGTTCCTGCTGGGTGCAACTTTCCAACCCCTCTGTGGGACCTGAGAACAGCAGACTGGTGTCACTAGTAGCTGGAGCACGAGGCAGTGCACTCTCCAGGTTGATGATGTAACAGTAGGAGTGCTTGACCCTGGAAAAGAGGTGTCTGGGTCTCTAACAGACTTTCTTCTCTTCCAGGCGGACTGAATCCCCACTGATTTTCACCACCAGATGCTATGTGGGCTCCTGTTCCCATCTCTGTTGCTCTGAGTTGGGGATCCCTAAGTCGGGTGGAAACTCCATGTTCCTGGAGGGAAGGAGTTGTGCAGCTGAGATACCTCTCTGGCTTTTCAGCAACTGCTTGTGGGTATGGGGGCCAATGTTTTTTTTTTCATCTCTGCCCTTCTTGCCAGTCTCTATGTAGCTTCTGTAAATCCCTGGTTATACTATTTCAGTTCAGTTAAAGTTCAGTAGGTTATTCAGGTTGATTGCTTTATACTTTGGCTGTAAATCCAATGTAGCGTTGGGAGCAGGTGAGTGTAGCTTCCACCTACTCTGCAGCCGTCTTGGGTTCAGTTCATTCATATACAATACACATATACATACACATATTATACAGAGGTGGGCAATAGTTGGTTTATAGTTGTCCATATGGAAAAAGACATGCAGGTTATGATGATTACAATGGCTTTATTAACTCAAAAAATGTCACAATGGCACAGTGCATTTTGTAAGCCCACTTTTGCCCACCTCTGTATATGATATATTTATATCTATATATCTGTACTGGTGAGCGAAGACTATGCCTTATTCAAATTTGGTCCTCAAGATGTATCAGCTGCTGAATTGATGCTATACAAGAGGCCAAGATGACTAAAGTGCTTGGTGGTGCATGTGCCTTGAGTTCTTTTTTGAATGTTGGGGTTGGAGGTTGCTCAAATCCACCTGTACTCCTGCTCCAGGTCCCTGCTGTTACCAGTAGACCACTTTGGAATAAGTATTTGACTTTAGAGCAAAGAAAGACCATAATACCCTTCATCAGAGTCCGGCATAAAGCAGACAAATGACAACTCATTTTTACACACGTGTGCAAGGTGGCAAGGACCCTCACAGCTGGGGACAGCAGGAACCGAGGTGGTCTGGGCCAAACTGTCATTGAAGATTGCTTCTGGGACATGAAGCTTTTTGTCCTTCTGCCTGTAAACCCTGGAGAAGACATGGAGAGCTGTTTTTGTTTGTTCTGTTTGGTCCTGCTGGGAGGGGTTTGAGCATGACCTTGACCTCCTGGACCCTCTGGACTGTGGACATTGTGAGTGATCAAGGATGAGATGGAGGTCTTAGGTCTGTAGGGAGACCACGCATTTAAAAACCTTAAGGAGAGTATCATTACTGATAAGTAAACACAGGCACTATTCTAAAGTAAAATCCGTGTTTTTCTCTCAAGGGTCCCAGGAAATCAGCAAGCAGCCCACGTAGCTCTGAACAGCCAGACAACCCCTCCTGACCTCAGATTACTGCTAATGATAATAAGAGCTGGAGACCAGCTTCACTCACGTGAAGGAGGGGAGCACGACCCCCAGAGGTTAGAGATGCACTTCCTCTTTGGGGATTTTCCACAATAGGTTTATTTTTAGAAGAAAAGATTTAAAGTCCCAGTCACTCATTAAAACTGTTTGCTTAAAGCAAGATGCTTCTCAGGAGAGCTGAGGGAAGAAGTCTGAGAATTGTCCTCTCTGACCGGAGGAGGTAATGTCACCTTTGCGGAAGTTGCCAAGCAGGTGAGCCTCTGAAGACTCCTCTGCAAGGTGAGGAATGGTGTTCTCTGAAGAGTTCTTCAAGCACTCACAGCCACTCGCTAAAACGAGACAGGCTAGGACCTTGCTCCTCAGATGGTTCTATGGGCAGCAATGTCCGAAGCTGTGGCTCTGAGAAAGTGATCTGCGGCCAGAAGGTGTGGGACAGACACACTGACGGACAGACTCCTCTGGGCCCCCCCAATACGCCACACACACTCCTGTCTCAAGGCCTTGGCACTTGCAGTTTCTCTAGTGGGCACGCCTTCATCCGGACATGTGCACGGCTAACTCCTTCCTTAATCTTCAGCTCTTTACTCAAATGACTTTGCCAGTGAGTTCTTCACAAAGCACATTTTCATTCTTCTCCTCCGCCTTAGTTTTTTTTTACTTTAGCAGTCATAATTAACTTCACTGAATTATGTCACTTTTTCTGTTCTAGTGGCTAGGATTGCTGAGTTCTATCTTAAGGGTCACTATGGCAGAAGAAGCAAACATGGCAAATTGTCTGTTGGCTCTGAAGGCTTCCACAGCAAGTAACACACATGACTTGGGTTCGTATTTCACTGGACCAAACAAGTCCATGGCTACATCTAACTTCAAAAGGGAGAGGAACATGCAGTGTTAACAGGTGCCTACAAGAACTGGCCTATGTCAACAATTCTAATGACTACCATGCCTGTCTAATAGCCTTTGGTGGCTTTCCATAGCTCATAGGATAAAGTCCTAACTTCTTTACAGAACTTAAAATCTCTGTCTGATCTGGCTCCAGCTCACCTCTCTTAGACTTGCATTAGCTCAGAGGTCATTTTTTTTCCAGGAAGCCCTCCCTGATCCCTCTGCCTCAGTTAGGGCTTCTTCATTCCATGTGGCTCCATAAATCTGGAACTTCTTAGCTCCTTACTACTTACATGTCTCCTACTACAAGTTTTTCCAGTGATCAATCAGTTAGTCTTAAAGTCAATTCAATTGTAATGACCAGTATTTTGAAAAATGAGCCAGAATATAATAGGATGCATAATAGTATAGCACATATGGTCGGGGTTAGTAATGCTCTGTGAAACTTTTGTTTCAGTATGTGCGCATGTGGGCTGGTCTTATGTGTTGGGTTGACTTGTAAAATGCACTTCTCAATCTGGCCTGTGGTCAAAATGTTTGAAGCTACAGCCCTACCAGGCCTTAAGAAGGCCTGAATTCCATGGGGCCTGGGACTATGTCTGTCTCATTTATCTTGAAACACCAGTGCCTACCACAGTTTCTTTCACAAAATAAGCCCTCAACAAATTTTAAAAATTAATTTACAAATGAATTTTCAGTGACCTGAGCTACCGGCTACTTTAATTAGAAGCTGTGTGGATGGCTTACACTGATCATTTTTCAGTCTCATTTCCTTCGGTGAACAGATGGCAGCTTAAATATCCAATGCCAAGACCACCCTCACTTTCCGAGCTGGGCTGCATGGACCCGGGGCAGCACTTTGCTGACTTCGGCAGCACTCTGGGCCAGGCTGGGAAGCTTCAAGGACCATCTCTTTTCATCCATGCCCTCTTGGCCTTCTTAAATCCTGTGCCATCCGTGTGTATGGAGGCAGTAGGATGCTGTTATACTCACCAAAATTACTATCGGGAGTCAAAACTATGGGTTCAGATCCGACTTTGTTATTTACTGGTTGTACAGCTGCAGGTGAGGCTCCTCTTAGCCGACGTTTCTCCTCCGTGAAACAGAGGTAATGCTATCTTCTTTTTAGAGGTGGTGTAAGGATTAGAGAGAATGTTTATGTTCCATGTTTGGCATTGTAGGCATTTAATATGTCAAGCCTATTTCTTACCATTATTATTATCCTACTGACTTTTTCAAGTATTTGACACCCATATATTAGTAACTTACTCATTTGAGTTAAGGCATCATTTACAACAAAAGTATTCTAGGTTCCCTGGGAGGGGTAAAGACCTGAAGTCTTTCTCAATATTTTATACTAAGTACTTTTATACTAAGAATATAATATTTTATCCTTTACAATGGCCCACTTCTACCACGAGAAGCTAAAAGGGAGGATACTACATTTCTGAGCCATTGAGTATATATCGTTTTAGCATGGTCAGTGACATCGATTCAAGGGATGAACACAAAATGAGAATGCAGGCTTTCTCGTTCAAAAAAGGAGGGAAAATCTGCTTTTCCTTTCTTTCTCTGGATGGGTTACTGTGTTTTTATTTGCCATTTAGTGTGTGCTCACTCAGGGTCCTGATACTTGTGGGTAAGCCCAGGCCTTACAGGCAGCTGGGGGCAGCCCCGCGGAGCACACTCGCTGGGTGCCTGTGCCCTCGGTGGGAAGGGGACCCGGGGAGGCAGGGAGTGACTTGCTGAGAACTTGTCCTGAGGGGACAGGAGGTGGGAGTCAGGACCCTCCACAGGCTGAAGCTCCAAGCCCCGGTACAGGCTCCATGGTCTCACCAGACTTACTTACAAAACCCTAGTTCAAAGATACAGTTATTAAGCATTTTGAGATGACAACCACAGACCACAGAGCATTAAACCTCAGGCATGGGGCTCCCTTCTGAGCATAGACTCCTGTGTGACTGCAGGGGTCGCATGTCTGTCCATGAAGCCAACCCTGCTTTTGGCTCCTGTGAGTACTGCTTCCAGGACCTCCTGTTGCTTGGCTTTTGTCTTCATTCGACCTCCTACAAACCTCCTGTGTTTTTCCCAGACTCTGCTAGGCTCCCGGCAGAATGCATGGAGGCTGCCCCTGCTGCTGCCCCTGCCGCCCCCTGCCTCTGCCTGGTTCTCCCTAAGGGGTCGCCATGGGGGTTGCTGTGTACAACTGTCTCTCCACTTGGCAGCCTCATTATGGATGCCGCTGGGAACCCGTGCCGAAAGAGAGAAGTTCTCTCTCCTTGTGCGCCTGCAACTCCTGCTCCTAGTTCCTGTCAAGAGGTCTCCCAGAGTGAAAAATGACTATTTGTGCACATTATTGATCACCTTACCCTTTTGCAGGAAAATGACTGTAACCTTTCCATTCTGGCAGCAGCAGAACCCTCCCTCTGACTTGGCTGGAAGCAACCTGCAGGTTTAGAATGCCAGCCAGGGCTGGGGAAATATTTGCACATGGAGGGCCTGGCTGCCCACGGCTCTTCTTGCTTTCCATTTCAAAAGGAAACACTCTTGGAGAGATCAGAGCAGGTTGAATTACAAAAGTCAGTGCTTGGAGGCCTCAGACAAGCTCACTCCACTGTGGAAAGTAAGTACACGTAGAAGCCATCCGAGGAAACCAGCTAAAGCCTGGGGTCTGTAATTCCCAAACCTGGGTTCAAGTCCTGCCTCATTTTCAAATTGTGACATTGAGACTTTTCTTATCTGCAGGATGTATATAACAATAATCCCTGCTTCCTACCATTGATGTGAGGTGCACATGAGCTAATATGCAAAGAAAGTGCCACTTAAGAAGCTATAAAAATATTAGCTGGCTTCATGGGAGGTAGAACAGAAAGAGAACATAATTTATGATTGCAATACTGATTCTGAGTATTCGGCACTATACTATTTTTAAGTACAAAAGTACTGGTATTTTTCTTGGTGTAAAATACTGTTATTTTTTTAATAGTAAAATAATAGGATTTAACTATTATAATTTTATATAATCCTATACTATTACATACTAGGATAATGTTTATATAGTATAAGAAAAATTTAAAGTAGATTATTATTATATTCTAATAAATACTAAATATTATTATTTCAAAAGTTTTGAAATGTGAAATCTAAATCATTTATATCTGAGATACCCTGGAGGGGATTTGCTGCATTAAAACTTCTAATCAAAGAAGTATTATTTTGGAAAGTATTCTGACTCTATCTTTCTCCATGTAAAACCTGAAGCATGTTATTTTCATTTTTATTCCCATTTTTTAGTTTTGTTAGTAAAGTTGGGAATTGTAGCTTTTGCTTATTAATGATTCTATTTTCCCCAGAGCCAGATTTGGTCTCCATCTGCTGTCAAAGGTTCCTGAAGGGGTGTCCTTAGAATCGGGGTATGACAGGAGAAACGGGAGGAGCAGGAGGAGGAGGTGTGCAGGAGAAGGGGGGAGAGGCCCCCTGAGTCCCTCCCGAACCTGACCACATCCCTCTCCTCCACACCGATTTCCTTTGTTCTCCTTCCCTTTGACCCACCAGGTCCACGTGAATTCTCTTAGGCACCAGAACAAAGGACCCTCCATGTGGAAATGGATCTCTAAGCATAAATTTGGGAAGAATTGCAATTCAATCTCTCACTGTTACAAAATTCTAGGATTCAATATTAGGAGGATTAAGGGTGCTATTTTATTTTGCTGTTGCCCCATCGCTGTACATAAAATATGGAAATTTGGTGTCTGACAACTCTGCAATTTTGGGGACTTTAGTAAACCACATCAAGTTTCTGAGCCTCCATTTTCTTATCTTTAAAAGGGGAATTAAATCAAACTGACTTGTTGCCAGAGTGAACGCAATCATCCCAGAAGTGTTTTGCCTGGAGCTCAGTGAAGATGGACTCTCCTTAATATTTTTACACTTAACTATTCCACCATAGCCCGAGAATCACCTAATTAGATAAATCCCACTACTGCCCCTTTTCACCCCCAAACAAAGTTTAATCACTTGGTCTAACATCTCAATTACATAATGTTTGTGACAACAGCTGGGGAGGTGAATTTAATTCTCTAATTAACTGAGCATTTCTGAGAAAACCCTTGTCTTCACCTGTATGGTCACACATCTTTGCAAAACAGAGCACAATCTATTTTCCTGCAAGTAGGGCTAGAAACAAAACAGGCCCTCTGTCTCTCTGATGACTCCGTGTCCCTCTCCAAACACTGCACAGTCCTGAGTAGAAAGGGCAGAAGGTTCTGAGCTGAGCCTATCTGAGCCTAGAAGGTGGATTCCAGCAGCAAACTTACACCCACTTGTTAGCCTGCCAGTTACCTCTGTCTTGAGAAAATTGAGGGTGAAAAGGTGTATGCGTAGTGTATGTGTAGTTGGAGTGACTGAAAGGGGAGAGTGCAAGCTGAATTCCTGAACTAATTAAGGATTTCTGGCTCATGGTGGTCAGTTGTGGTTAGCTGAGAATTTCTGTTAATTTCAGAGTGTTTGAGATGCATGTCAGTGGCCACACTCTTGGCGGTCCTCCAGCCTGGCCAACTCACAGCCCGACTGGCTGGGGACAGGGAGCAGGCAGGCCGCAGGCTTTCCAAAGTTCCCTTTGACACACACATTCCAACAACCAACACCCACTCAGTGTGGTTGGCTACCGTCACACTGTATTCGTAGTACTGCAGCTTTTCCAGATGCTTATTGTCCCATTTCTTCCCACAGGACAACTCGTATTTAGTAGGTGAAGAGTGGGAATTTGAGGAAGTCAACGGCTTGTCCAAGGGTGTTCCACTGGAGTTGGGCTGTGTTTTGGGCGCATGAACTCCAAGGCACTTGAGTCTTCAAGGTTGTATCTCTTTTTTAAGTTGCAAATATATGGGGTAGGACAAAAGTAAGTTTATAGCGGTTTGGGAGATAATGCAATAATTAAAGATAATAACAAGAATAAACTCTTTGTTTCATGTACTCACAACTGTAAACCTACTTTTGCCCTACCGTGTGTAATGTTTAATTATGTTTGGATCCTCCATGGCTTGGTAAGAATATCTTTTAAAATGAGTTTTGTCTTAACATCTGAGCGATATCAACCGGAATGTGTGTGTGTGTGTGTGTGTGTGAGAGAGGGGTGGTACAACGTAGTTCCCAGAAAGGGACGAGCCTGAGAAGAGCACAGTGGTGGAGAGGACCCCAGGCACCAGCTCACCCCAGGTTATCCCATTGGATTCCTGCAACCTGATAACTCAGGTATTATCACCCCCATTTTACAGATGACAAAACTGAGGTTCAGAGAGATGAATTTTCCTAAGGTCATGGAGCTTGAAACAGCAAATCCAGGCTGAGCTTTCTGTCTTTCAAGCCTGTACTTTTCCCTTCCACCTTGCTGCTTTCTAGGGTACTTGGACACTCAAGGGACTCGTAAAGGGATAGTTTAGAATCCCAAAGTGATATTGAGTGGGCTGTGTGGAGGCAAATTCAAGTTGAGGTTTTGGTTTCCAAGGCTTTGGTGGCCATGAGAAAACCCACAGTTCCCACAGAGATTACAAAAACATGCTGTGTGTGGGGATGAGGAAGCCTATTATTGACATTTTTGGTGTGACAGAAGCAACAAAAACAGCAGTAACAAAAAGCAGGACAAACACACCCACAGTGCCACCACAGAGGTAACCACCTTCCAGAAGCTCAGAGGTGGTGTCTGAATCCTGTAGCGTTTCCTGTGTGGAGAGGCAGCCCCAGCAGTAACAGAGAGAGGCCTGGGAGTGGGCTCTGCGGACAGGGGCAGGCTGTGGTTCTGGGTCAGGGTGGGGTGGCCTCCCAGCACCTCCCTCTTAGAGCCTTTCAACAGTATACTCTGTGGGGCACCCCCAGCACCAGCTGACTGTCCCAGGATGAGTGATTCCAGTTCCACAAACTTCTGTGAAACCCTTCAAGGGGCTTGGCTTGGTCTTGTCCTTACACATGTTATCTCACTCTCACAACAATCCTAAGGGTACTAAGAAATCTATTTTATAGATGGGAAAACTGAGGCTTAAAGAAGATAACTTACTGAAGGGCACATAGCTCATGAGCGGTAGGTGCAGAATTTGAACCCAGCCCATCCTCTTACAAAAAAGCACCTGTGGTCCCCTTTCTGATTTTCATGACAGTATCAACAGTATTGGTTGGTTACCTGAGACTCAGGTGGGAGGTTTAAAATTCCTACCATGGGGCCCACCTTGGAGATTCTGTTTAAGTGACTCTGGAGTGGGACTGCCCCACATGGAAGAAGAGATACCCCATAAACACCTGTGTCCCTTCCATTGCCTCCAGTTGCCTACGATGCCTTCTAGCTGGTAGCCCACCCTCCCACCCACATCCCTGGGAAAATCCTCAAGGTAAAGTTTGATTTCTAATTTTGGTACCTGTTCCTGACCTTTGTGCCTCACCCTCATCAGTTTCACCCCTTGGAACAACATCTGTGACAGCCTTATGTATCAGCTCCCTGTTATTTAATCGTATGCCTGGGTGTTACTGGGAAGGTACTTCTTAGGTATGGTTGACATGGACAATCAGTTGGCTTCTGGATAATGTTAGTGGGCCTCATCCAATCAGCTGAAGGCCTTCACAGTAAAACATGAGGGTTTCCCCACAAAGAAGGAATTCTGTCTCAAGACTAAAGCATTAACTGTTGCCTGAGTTTCCAGTCTGCCCACCTGGCCTATGGATTTTGGACTTATCAGCCCCCTCAATTTCATGAATTAATAACTTAAAATAAATCTCATCATATACATGCATGTATAATCAATCCTATTGCTTTTGTTTCTCTGGAGAGATCTGACTGACACAGTGTCCTTTCTGACCTTTTGATTAATTTTTCTCCTCTCTCCCTCTCTCCTCTCCTTCTCCCTCCTCCTTACTTTCTTCCTGCATCCTTCTTTCTTTTCTCTTCCCCTCCCTCCCTTCTTTTTATGGTCCAGCAATGTCTGTTGCATGTCAGACACTGAGCTGAGCAAAGATGATACAATCAAAGAGTAAAATGTTTTCCCTGCCTTGAAAGAGCTCGCAGTCCACCAATTACATATAAAATCAACCAGGAACTTATCATTTGTAAATATGTGTAACTTTCACTTATCATCTCTCCTTTAAATCCTGACATAACCGTTTGAGTTTAAAAGCACAACCATTATTCTCCTACTAGACATGAGAAGATGCAGAGAGGACCCCTTTCGCCCGCCCTCCCCCCTATGCGCGTCCCCACTCCCTCCTGCTTTCTCCTGGCTGTGCTCCAGCCCCCAGGCTCATGGTTGGAATTCACTACTCCCTCCTCTGCATTCCCATTGGTACTTGTTTATGTTTCTCTTTTGACACATTGTATCATATCTTGCATTTCAGTTATTTGTTTACGTAAATGTTTCCTCTCTGTATTGTAAGTTTCTCAGGGGTAAGATACAATGCTTTATTCAACGAACATTTATTCAGCACTTACAGTGATATAGGCTCATTCTTCCTTGGTAGTGATTCAGTAGTGATTCAAAGTGCCGACTCTGGACCCAGACTGCTGGGTGAGATGGTTTCTTCCATGTCTGACCTTGAGCAAGCTACTTAACCTTGCTGTGCCTCACCTCCTCATCTGTAAGTTGGAGAGCATAACAGTGTCTTACCCCTCAGGGTTACTGTGAGGGCTAAATGATTTCATTTATAGTGAGTGCTAAGCATGGTAGCAGGCACTCAAAACTATTAGTGATTGATAATAATAATTCTCAGCATTTTAGCAAAGAGTAAATATTTGTGGAAGAAATGTCTGAATGAATAAATGTAGGATTCATATAATCTTGAAATCATCCCATGTAATATCTGCTAAAAAGTTGGAGTACTAAAATTGGTAGTGAAGCAAAAATACACTTTTAGGGTATTTAGCAGACTAGGGTTCTAATCCCAGCTCTGCTGATAACTGGACACATGCATTTGGGCATGCCATTTAATCTCTTTATTCCTCTAGTTCCTAATTTGTAAATAAAGTATATTGCAGTAGATTATCTACAAATCTGACCTCAGTCCTCCTGTCTGCCTGCCTCTGGTGTCAGGAGGACTGAGGAAGCCTGCTTGCAGGAGTGGTCCAGAAGCCAGCAGTACAGATCTGAAGGGAGATGGGGTGCTCATAGCTCTGCACTTGCTGGCTTTGGTTATTAGCAGTGAGGATCCTGATACCAGATTTGTAAAGTCAGCATTTGCTGACTAGTCTATTGCAACTGGCTCAAAATAGCCTTCCGCCTCCATGCAGGGTATCAGGCCTTCTCCTAATACCCAGTAACTTCATACTCAAAACATCAGCCAGCTATTGTGTAACTCCCATGACAGCAGGTTCTTGCTACAAATCCTGAAAGCTGTCTCTTGGATACCCTTAACGTATTCATAACATTGGTATTTATGTATTTATCTCTGAAAACCATAACCTTGGAAAAAGCATTTAGGGGAAAGAAGGCTGTAGTGATTAAAGAAAGCTCTGTTCATTTGAACAACATTAAATACAACTGGCATAATGACAACTGTGAGATCTGATAGAATATAGAGAAGGCTGCAAATAAAGGGCTTGTATTTTTCCCTGATGTAACATAATGGTCACATTTTTCTTTCACAATGGTTTTGCCGAGATAAAGAACAAATTATACTGATTTGATTGCTACTTAGAAATACTTAAAATTGAAAAAGACAGCAGGTGGGCCTGGTTAGAAAGGATGGTTATTTTAGCATAACAGATGCATGCATAAAACATTGCCCAGCCAATTTTTTAATCATGAGACCCCCAAACTTTTTCTCTTCTACTTTTCCTCAGGGTGTGAGCGAGTGGGAGAAATAAGGAGGTGCATCTTGAGGGCACCACTGGGTACAAAGAGCCAGCCAGCTCCAGAGAAGTCTCTGGGTGGAGGGTGAGTGGAGTGGAGTTAAAATCAAGGTCTGGCTGCCTACACATGGGGAGCAGGGCTGTGCCACACACAGCAGTCGGGGGCCACGCACAGGGCTCTAAGTCTCAGGAACATGTGCTCTGCCCTGAGAAAATTTAATTTTCTGATTGCTGACAAAGGGCTGTGTTTGGTCTCAGCCTTTCACTCACTGCTGGCCCCCTTTATCCTGGATGTCTCCAGGCCTCAGTGTCACCCAAGTTCTAGGATGGCAGAAGCCAGGGATTCCCCTAAACTGTCCTTTTTGGCTTCCAGGAAACATGAAGTGGAGATTGTAAAACAAAGATGTGTTTATGTGCCACCCAAGTGGATACTCCTGGGCCTCCAGGCTTGCCCCCAGCTCCTTGTCTGTCCCCCATCTTCTCTGTTGGAAAGGACACGAGCCATCGACTTGCTCAGCTATTTGTTAAAAGTGAAAGAACAATTTTATTCCAGGTGAGTAAGTCCTGGAGCTGGGACTGTAGAAAATAACACAGGTTTCCAGAGGGCTGGTGTGAAGTAGTTTCCGAGCTTAGCTTTGTCTTGTTAACACAAAGCCTCTGATCTTTGGTCCGGCTCAACCAGGCAGACAATCTCTTTCAGATTTGGAGGCCTAGGTATTTATGTACAGGCTGGAGCATTTCTGGGCAAGAATCAGGCAAAACCTCAGGTTGGGGATGAAACTGGTCGTCCCCAAAGTGCCCCATTTGTTTTGGCCTATTGCTTTGTTCTTGGTTTCCCAGTGTTGGAAATCCATCCAGTTTGTTTCTTTCTCGGGCCTCGGTTACCTCCCACAAACTTCACACACAGGTCAAATCCTCTTTAGTTTCTTTCTTAGACTGTTTCTAAGAAAAGTTTTTATTGTAGGATAATTTTAGATGGACAGAAAAGTTGGAAGATAGTACAGAGAGTTCCCACATACTCGTCCCCAGTTCCCCTTATTGTTAATATCTTACATTGGTTAGTATGATGTGTTTTTCATAATTAACAAAACAATATTGATTCTTATTATTAACTAAAGTTTACATTTTCTAAATTTTCACCAATGCCCTTTTCCTGCTCTAGAACCCTATTTAGAACACAATGTCACAGTTAGTCCTCATGTCTGTTTACACCCGCCTTGGCTGTGGCAGTTCTCAGACTTCCCTTATTTTTGATGACCTTGACAGTGCTGAGGAGCACCTGCCAGGTATTATGTAGAATATGCATCAGTTAGGATTTGTCTGATGCTTTGCCCATGATTAGACTGGGGTCATGTGTTCCTGGGAGGAAGACCACAGAGGTAAAATGCCTCTCTCTTCCCATCATGTCAAGGCTACATGCTGCCACCATGACCTACCACTGTCGGTGCAGACTTTGCTCGCCTGATTGAGGCCAGGTTTGTCATGTCCTATATTGTAAAGTTATTTTTACCCCATACTGTACTGTTTGGCAGAAAGTCACTATGCAGCACATACTTCAGAAGTGAGTAATTCTGCTTGCCCCTCATTGAGAGCAGAGTATCTATATAAATTATTTGGAATTTTTTACCTAGGATATTTGTCTGTTTTTTCACATTTATCTATCCAATTATTTATTTATATTACTATGGACTCAGGGACATATATTTTATGTTTGGGGTTATAGTAGAATATTACATATTTATTCTGTTCAGTGTTTCCAGCTTTGGCCAGTGGGAGCTCTTCCAGGTTACCTTCCTGTCTAAACAAGCCTCTCTGTAGCCCTTTCCAAGAGAACTTCTCCATCCTTTCCAGTGGTCAGCCACTAACAGGAAGTTGCCTACAACCCAATATTTTCCACATCCCCACATATAAACTAAATATACATAAAATAACCCTGACCTACAGCAATGAGCCTGTTTCTGAGGAAGGGCATAGTATTAGTACCATTAATACCACAGACTGTTCTGTCCCTCCAGCTCTGTATTTAAAGTCTCTTCAGTGAAGACCATTCCTCTACATGCTGAAAAGGTGGTTATAGGCTCTATCTGGACAAGAAGAAAATGGCTGGATGTCAGAGTCATCCCATGCAAAGTGGGCCACTAAGGAAGAGGAAAGAGTCTTTTTATTTGGAAGGGTGAAAGACTGACCCATGAAGTCTGAGCAAGGGGCAACTATACTTTAGTATATTATGACCCGGGGCAGTTTCTAAGTTAGGCCCACCTGCTGTCATTGGGTACTTCTATGGTCGGCCAGGCTTTCCGCTCGCCCTGGCCATGCCTTCGCCTTTCATGCCTTCTCCATTTAGTCTTCTCCAACACTGATCATGTGCAGACATGTGGTTGGGGTGCAAAAGCTACTAGTACAATCAGACAGTATCGCAGGCGGAAGGATCCTTGAGGGTTATCAGAGTCAATCTCACACTCAGTGCCTGAGTCTGCTCTACAATGTCCCCTCTAGAAATTGCCCAGTCTTGGTTTGAATTCCTCTGTATCAGGGAAATCATCACCTAGCCAAATATCTTTCACAACTTTGAACAACTATAACCATTAGAAAAATTATAATTGCCCCTAAATAGGTTTCCAGGTAGCTTTCTCTCATTGGTGCTCCTTTTGCATCTCTCCAAAGACCCACTCAGAATAAGTTAACTTTCTCTCCCACTTAGTAGCCTTTCATGTACTTGAAAGTGGTTTTCTTTTCTTCTTCTTTTTTAAAAAACTTGAATTCTATATCATGAATGTTTTCCCATATCTTTAAATATTCTTTGAAAACATGATCTTTAAAGGCTGCATGATGTTCCATTATAGTTATGCACTATAATTTATTTAACCATTCTCCTTATTGTTGGCATTGAGATGGTTTTCAATTTTTGTCTATTATATATGATATGCAGTGAACACCACATAAATCATTATATTTCAATTATTTCCTTAGGGTAGATTATTAAAGTAATTTGCTGATGAAAGAGTAACTGTTAGATTGTAGTTTTGATAGAGAGTAGTCTCACTGTCACGTGGGTATCACTCTGTGGTATGAATCTAGAATGCTGGACAGTTTCTGGAAGGTGAGGATCCTTGATAGTAACTGAAAAGTGGTATATGGTAGGTCACTCTGTCTTTGAAGAGCAGCTTCAAAAGCAATCCTCAAACCAGAAGTGTGTGTTTTCCTGTGTCGACATGAAAGCGAGTGGCTGATGTTCAGAGCAAAAATTTAAAGTTGCATTTTGGATGAGGGCAAATACACCTTCAGGTGTGACTGCTGTGCAGTTAAAAGTGGCACATGCAGATGGAGCAAGGCTGTTTAAAGGCGCCCACATTTTGGAGACGAAGTCAAGCTGTCCATGGTGATACAGGGAGCAGCTGTCCAATAGTCCAGTGAAGATACTGAAAAGGTCAGAGATTTCACACATTTGGATAGAAGGATGGCTGAAGAGTTAAAATTAGATAAAGGGACAGATTCATTCTGGAATGGAAACTGAACAGGAGCAAAGTACTTACACAACTTTTGCTGTGCATTCTGAGTGATGAAGAAAAACAATGAAGTCTTGACATTTATCATGATTTTTTTTTTTAAAAGGCAGGTGAAAAGACACATTTCAAAATAAAATGCTAACTTAGGATGGTGTGTGTTATTAAGAAGAGCATAGGCATTAGCAGCAGAGGGAGCCAGGATTAACTCTGGTCTCTTCCATAACTAGCCAGGTAGCCTTGGATAAGTTAATTAGCCTTGGTTTCTTCCTCTAAAAAATGGGGATTATGCTTCTCACTGTGTAGACCAGCTGTGAGGGTTACATAAGATTAGATGCAAATAATAGTGTGGTGCCTATCATACAGTTGGTGCCTAGGTAATGCTCAGTGTTCTTGCCCTTTCTGCTGTGTGCTGGAAGCTGAGAGCCCAAGCATGCCATAAAGAATCCCAGTATCTCTTAGACTGTGAAGAAGAGGAGCGAAGAACAGAATTAAGACAATGTTGATTGATTTATTTTATTGACATCAATAACATTATTCACATAGCACTCATTCCAGAGAATCAAACACTCAACCAGGCTCATGATGTAGAAATTCTAAAGCTTTGAAAGAGTTCGTGCTGCACAAAGTATTCAGCTGTGACCCCTTGCTCTGGCAAGTCTCTCTGGTAGAGGAGGGGAAGGACTAGTGTTGCTTCAATGCCATCATTACGGCTGATTCAGGACCAAACTCTTTGCATATGTCATTTTCTACACCCTTAGCAAAATGCTGTGAAACGGCTATTTGTTTCATTGCTATACGGATATGGAAAGTGGCAGAACCACTATCTGAGCTCAAAGCTGTGCTCACCTCTCAAACATGTCAACTCCGAGAGCAGACTCTGTGATGCCGGTCAATCGCATACTCTTTCTGAGTCCCAGAGTTTCTATTGTTAGAAAGTATCAACAGTTACCCCAAAAAACAAAAAAACTCCCAAACCCAAAAAGTGGTTACTGACCGAAATGTGATCTTACCCACCTTAGTCACTCACTTTATTCACTGCGATAGGTTCCAAAAGACATTGGACTCTTTGTAAATCTCATATTCATGCCTTAAGGAGTGGAGAATAGCAGCTATGATGTGCATATATGTAACCTCAATTTCCCAGGCCACATCAGCATGAATGGGCGGGTGAAAAATTACTGACGCTGCCTCTCAGTTCTCACAGCTCCTCAAGCCCTTCCCTTCTGTTCCCCACTGTTCCCTGACCTTACTGAATTGTGGTGTTCTAGGGAACACGAAAGTCTTCTTCTGAAGATAAAGGGGTTAGTTTCCCTACTCCCCAGCCTCTGAGCATCTGCAGTTGCTACCCCACTGTGGCTTCTGATCAGGTGGCACCCCATCTTATTGTGAGGGTCTCAGACCTCTCCTCAAGAGAATGTCCTATCTGTTTCCTGTTCAGTTCCCTGGACAGTCATCAACTCCAACAGCAGAGTATCACCCTTTCCCCAGCTCCCCTACCATCCCCAGGATTAGTGGTTCATGGGCAGCTCTTCTAACCCTTGTTCCAGACCTTTTAGAATCTGTGCATGGCTCCTTTAAGAATGAGAGGAAGAAAGAATAGAAGCACATATGGCCCAAGGGGCATCAGCTGGGCCATCTCTTACAGCACTGTCTGAGCTTTGCTCTGCCTATGGGACCTGCCTCTCGCTCTGAGGGTTCTGGCCTTTCCCTGAACTCATCCTTGGTCTTTGCTCTGCTGGCTTGCCCTGTTCTCACCACAAGCACATGCAGGCACCTGCCCTGGTCCACCTTCCCACCAGTCCTGATCAGCACTGCTCTTGCACCAAGATGCCCCCACTCCTGGGCCCTGCTTTGCTCCACTCCCTGCTTCTCTCTGAGACAGTGCTTGTTCATAGACCTTCCATGTGGTGTCTTCTTTCATACTTTATGGCACTCCTTTCCTGAACTCGACACTGCATCCCTCTGGAACTGTGCTGGGAGATAATACAAATGTCACTGCTGAAGGCAACAACTTATTGTCCCTCTTCTTCAGTGATGTCCCACTGTCCGTGGAGTAAACCCCAGCTCTCCACTGGAAAAATCAAACCACCCAAGAGATTAAGGTTCAGTCTTTGCCTTCTTGACAGCTCCAAAATGTCAAATTTCTGATGAAAGCTACTGAAGTTTTATGGGGAAGAAAAACCCTAGCAGGTTCAAGCTAGTTAGGTTTGAGATCTGCAGGAAGCTCCTTTCTGGGGATGTTTGTTATTTATTAAAGTGAGCTATAGTCCACTCCAGGAAAGGTGTTAAAAGAAACCCCACCAGAGCAATGGCAGCCCTGTGGGAACAGAACATGGAGTTAGCTGACCCAAGTGTGGACAAACCAGCTCCTCACTTTACAACTGACCTTGTGCAAGCCACCAACACTCCCAGCCTTCGCTTCTTTATCTGTAAAATAAGGATGAAAAGAAGACTTTTCTGATGGTGCTGGTTTGAGGATCAAACAAAATAATGAATGTGAAAGTGTATCGTGAAATGGCAGGTGCTTTTTAATGTTAACTATTAATAGTAATGTATATTATTATTCCACAGGATGCTTTAGCAAAAAAGGACAGAAACCCTGACTCTGACTGGCTTAACAACAGGGAAATATATTATTTCCTACAGCAGGAAATTCAAAGGTAGATCAGGCTTCAGGGGTGGTGGGCTCAGGGTTTCTGGGCACCCTTCAGGGGCCCAGGCTCCTTTGGTTTCTCTGTTCTGACATCTGGGTACCAGCTTTATTTCTGGCCTGGCCTCAAATGGCTTCATAGGTCCAGGTATCACCTGCAGATACAGCATCTTTCTAAGGAAGGGAAAAGACTGACTCTTTCTGTTGCTCTCTCTCGGGAGACAGAGGGAGGAAGCTTTACCCAGATGCACCAGCAGCCTTCCTCTCACATATTATTTTATAGGGATTGGTTCACAGACCCATTACTAGAACAACCAAAGGCAGGTGACCCTTGGGTCCATCAGGCCCATAGATTTGCAGGCAGGAAGGTACTGGACCACGCTGGGGCTCTAGCAGGAAGAACATGGGGTGCTGGTTGCTGAGCAGCCAACATTAGTGTTTATGTTACTGTCATTATCATCATTAGACTGTGAGCTCTGAAGATCTGAAGGTAAGGGTGATTTTTGTGTGGCCTGTGACATGTCCTGTGCCTTTCACAGTATGTGGCACATTGTAGGTACTCCACAAATATTTGTTGAAGGAATAAATGACAGGCGACCTAAGGTTTGACGAGGACACCACCATTTTCATGAACATGGTTGGATGTACCTCACTGTGTAATAGGCACCTGTTGCTGAGGGCTAGGCCCACATCTCTCACAAACACGATGTCTTCCACATTGTACGTGCTCCATAAACATGTGTTACATGAGTGGATAGCACATAATTTACAAAAGAAATTATAATTTAACAATAATAAGTGGTACTTACACAGTGGGGCTTCTTCTATTTTAGGTGTTGGGATAAATAAGCACTTTTTATATTATTAGTTCTTATAATTCTCACAACAACCCCATGAATAACTGTATAAATTTACAGTTGCTTATTAACTGTAAATAAATAGTTATCTTTATTTTATAGCTGGAAAAACTGAGGGACAGGGTCCTTATCTAACTTACCCTGGCTACTTGGGTGATTAGTGGGTGGGGTTGGGATTTTAATCAGCTTGGCTGGCTAAGAGTACCTACTCCTAATGTGGTGCCCAGCATTGCTAACTCTGCAGCCTGGCCTTCCAGCTCTGTCCGCTGGAGAAGAGACAGGCTGTCTGGTGAGCGGGCTTTGCTGCCTCTTCCTCCACCCTGTAACTGTCCTTGGCAGAGCCAGCAGCCTACCTCTGAAGGGCTTGTCACTCGGGTGGAGGAGACTGTGGGAGGGTACAGAGCACGTCGGAAGCCTCCTTGTAACAATCCTTCTGATCACAGACTCAGGTCACTCCCACACATACCTTCCTCCCCCTCGGAGCCCCGATCCCATCCACAGGAGCGCAGTTGTTTTGCTGGAGGTGGTGCCATACATCATAGTTTATCAGGGACCTCGAGATTCAGGCTGTCCTCCTGTTTGTCAGGAAGAGGGAGTATTTATGGGGCTGCTGCTCTGCATAGCTAGAAGGGAATCGGGCTGTGTCAGCATGGCGGTGCCACTTGTAGAGCCTGGTGCTCTATGGAGATAAGTCTGAGGAAGAGCCTGCCTCTGTAGCAGCTCTGCTCCCCAAAGATGGCTGAGGGGATCTGGCCCCTCATTAGCTTCTAGTTCCATGTCCCTGATTTGGTCACAATGTCAAAAGGGCTGTCAAAGAAATAATATTATAATGATATTAACGATAACAGCAAAACTATTTATTGAGCATTTATTGTATGCCAGATGCTGTTCTACTGTTCTAAGCCCTTTGCATGTATTACATCATTTACTTCTCAAAACAAGAAGCTCCTTTTGTCTCCATGAGGCATATGAGGAAACTGAGGCAAGGAAAATTCAGCTTTAAGCCCAAACATACTCAGCGGCCCCTATGGACATGGCTGGTACTTCCAGAGCCCTAGCTGTGTGCCAGAACCTCTTCCCGGGGTTTTGCAGGCACTGCCTTTTTTATTCCCCCCAGCAGCCCTGGAAGATAGGAACTGTGGTTACCCAAGGAAATCAAGATAGAAAGAGGTTAAGTAACTTGCCCAAGGTCACTCAGCAGCAAAGTGAACTGGCACCAGATCCAGGCAGGTCCTTTGCCACCTAGCTTCAAGCATCTTACCCCCTTTTGTAAAAACTAAGGGGGTTCGTCGGCAGAAGCAGCTCATTGTAGCTTGTTTCTGGTACTAACTCCTCTCCACCCTTCCAGTTCTATCCTTCGGGAATATCTTCTTCAGGTCCAACAGGAATATCTCGTATAATAAGAACAGAAAAATGCAGACAATTATAATTGAACGACAATAAAATAATTTTAAAAAAAAGAAAAGAAAGAGCTTGGCACTGGTTTCTCTAACCCCGTGTTTCATAGAACCTAAGATCCCGGTGGCTACAAGGGGCCTGCTGAAGTGCCCATCTTCTGACCTGGAGGCAAGACTGCTCCAGCAAGGCTTGCTGTCCTGATGGTGCCTCTTCTTCCTGGTTGCTTCCAGGGAGAGAGAGGAAATACCCTCTGGTGAAAACATTGTACAAAGGGCTGGCCTGGACATGAGGTCAGAGGAACCCGCTTCCGAAGTGGACAGAGTGCCTGGAAAGGCAGGTGACAAAGGGATCCTAGCAGTGACTGCCTGGAGAGCAACAGCCTGGGGAGTCCACACTGTCCAGCCAGCCCTGTCCCCACTGTCAGCCACCAAGTGCCCAACACAGCCTGAAAACAATTTGTCTGGCCTGTGAGTAATGTCTGGTTACTAAATGCTAATTAATTCGCTATTGCATTTGAGTTAATTTATGGGGTGTTTTCTTCACCAAGTAAATTTTAATTAAGAAGACTAAAACAAATGACAAAGTAATTTCCAAAAAATTAATTTTCAGTAAACACAGCCATTGTTTTTCTTTGTATTGATAATAAAATTTAGAGTGATGCCTCCCTCACCCCCCACTCTGTCATCTTCCCCTACCCTAAATATGAAGTGTGAGCATGAGCCAGGCTCTTGGAGGTGGGCGAATTAGCAGACAAGTGGAGCCAAAAGGAACTGGGGAGAAAGCCTGGGAGAAATGAGGCAACGGGCCTCAGAGAAATGCACATGGTGCCTCACTTCAGTGTGTGTAACTTTCACTCCACTCTCTGCTTTCGGGAGCTGGGAAGGGGAAAGGTGCTCTGTGCTTGCTTCTGGTAGACATACTGAGTGGGAAAGCAAGAGGTGGAGGTGTTACCTTATTATATTTTAATTAATCAAAATGCATAACAAAATAAGAAGGAAGTAAGAAAGCATCTACTTTGCATGACTTCTCCAAGCTCTCAACTGGGAAATCTTACATAGCTTCTCTTAGCTCATTTGTCTAACAATTTCCTAAGAAGATAATTCCTATCAACTCCCGTGTTACAGATGAGGAAGCCGAAGGCCCAAAGACAAGACCGCCAGCTCTAACCATCCTTCCGCTCACCCACACTGGCGCTGCGTTGGTCACAGCTGAGCTGAGCTCCCTCACTCGAGAGAAGGAAAGCACCAAACCCAGCCCAGGAGCAGCTGGGCCTACATGAGTGGCACCAGCCTGGGAAGCAGGGCCCCTGCCGCCATCACCCATGGAAGGAGCTCACTTTAGGGTCCCTGGGGTTCGAGAACATGCTGGTCCTGCTGCACTGGCTGGGGCCTCCTGTCAAGGTGTGGAGTTGTCCAGGTTTCTCTCTCTAATCCCAAGTCTGTCAGGCCTTGTTAAATTTGATGGGGACTGAAAGGTCTGGTGCTAAGCAAATACTCAGTGACCAGAGTCTTTGATGAGAATCAAATGGAAACTTAATCCTGAGGTAGTGACTTTCCTCATAATCCCAGGAGGCTGGTGATAAGTGAGGGGGAGGGGAGAACCAGGAGCTGCCAGAAGCAGAGCCCAGGGTGAGTGGGGACATGGGGATGTGGGGATGTGGGGACAGGAAAGGTGGTGAGTCGGGCTGCCCCTCTTCAGCTTGGAGTCCCAGATGACCCCAGCATCCCACCACTCTGAAGTCAAGGCCATCAAAGGCCAGGCACTTCAGGAACACATTCAACTAGAATTGGAATAAGGCAAGGAGAAGACAGTCCTTTGGTTTGTGGTTATGTAGATTGCTTTGGGTAAAGAAAAAACTGAGGGAGGTCAGCAACCAGGGGATGGATAAGCCACTTCAGGAGACTCAGGTCTGGGCAGAATTGTCCAAGCAGAAGGTTTGGCTGGGGCTGGCGGAGGGGCCCTCTGCCTCTTCTCTGCATCCAGGAGGCTGGGCCCTATAGGTGGCAGACTTTAGATGGGTGGTGGGGGGAGGTGAGGTAGGAGGTTGGAAATGAGGACTCGACTCCGTTTACACCTGACTGGGGCATATGGGATCAAAGTGGCTGTGCCTCCAGTTTGTCAGCCAGGAAGCTGGACAGCCTGGGCTTGGGGCAGGGTTGGGGGGTGGGGGCAGTGAGGCAGAGAGCACAGGACAGCGGCCACCTCCACCACCCTCTGTGAACAATAGGGCTGATCACGCCGCCTCCGTTGCTCTTTGGAGAGGGCTGCTGAGCGCCTTGTCCAGGTACCTGATTAAACTTTCATGGAGAAAAAAAATAAATAAAATAAACATTTTGCAAAGAGATGCTTAAGCAATCAGGCGCTTCAGGGGGTGGTTTCCTGCAGAGCTGTACCATAAGCCCTGAATAATCAGCACTGAACTTTGCCAGTGCCTCCTGGTCCACACCCAGGGGCTTGCTGCTGCCTCTCTCCCCAGGGCCCCAGACCACCTAGGGAGCACTCAGCTGTTTCTTCTTTTCTCTTTCTCATCCTCAATGGGCTTTGTTACACCAACTACAACCTGTGTGGGAGAGAGGAGCCTGCAGAAGGGAGGGAGAGCTGTGCTAAGGGACAGATCATGCTCTCCTTCGAGGGGTTGATTCCAGAAGCCTGTTTGGGGTCTAATGTAGAGACACAGTGCTGCCTAGTTCTCTTTTTTGTCACTGAGCAAATTATTATGAAACAATGAGAAAGATCTGTGTGAGTTGGTGGGGGCGGGGAGGTTCCTGCCTGCTCAGAACTGGCAAGTGCCCAGAGGGGTATTAATAAGGACACAGAAAATGAAGATGATGATGATAATTGTTATGTGCCAGACACCGTTATAGATGCTTTAGTGCATTTTCTCATTTAATTTTCATGACAATATATGAGGAAGATGCTATTAGGCCATTTTACAGATGAGAATAGTCAGGTGCTGAGAAGTTAAGTAATTTACCCAAAGTCATACACAGCAGGGAGTTGAACAGATAGATGCTTGAGTTCAGGCTTGTGTTTCACCACTAGCTTCCTCTGAATAACAACAGGAAAAGTGCTTTGGGTTCCTTACAAAGCCTCAGGAGGTCAGGGGATGATCTGCAGAGTAGGTGGCATCTTAGCTGAGTCCTCAGAGACACTGGATTTGTCCAGCTTGATAGCAAAGCCTGTGGGGGGACAGGAGTGCTCACTCCCAGCACAATGGACAAAATTTAAATCCCGCGCATCCTCTGGTCCCCAGGTGAGATCTGCTCAGAGCTTACTTCCTCTCTAAAGCTGCTGCCCACAGAAACAGATGTGCAGTGACTGCAGCCGGGGTTCCTCTTTCTGTGGGTGCTGCAGCGGCTGCTCGGGCAGCTGCCCTGTCCCTGCCGCCGGCATCACAGGAGAAGGGATGCTGATACCCTGGCATCTGTACAGATGTTGAACTAATATGTCTATTAAAGGAGTGATTCAAGAATTGGCACCCTGAGCCTTTCTTCCCACCCCAAACCCCCTGCCCCCCCCCACCACCCCAGGGCCCCTGAAGTGTAGGGCTCTTCTTCCAGAGGGATCCTTCTCTCTGGCTGCCAAACAAGCTCTTCAGATAAGAAATTTCCTTTGGAAATTAAAGTAATTCATTTTGCATCTGTAGTCAAATGCATACCCACACCCTCTTATTAAGATAGTCTCTATTTTAATTGGTTTTCTCCATAGATAATCACCTATCAGGGAAAGGGCTACTCATTGCACAGAGGGCATTTATTCATCAGGGCATGGGCAAGGCCAGGGCCGTAACACTCTGGGCAGACCATCATCCAGTGCAGGTCGTGGGGCCAGGTGGGGGCCTGAAGTGGACTCTGGGAGATGGTCACCTTGGGTAGGCCAGGAGATAATGGAGAGAGCAGAAGGCCAAAGATGCTCATTCATTTACTCACGCCTCCATCCTGTAAACTGTTTCAGAACACCCTTTCTGAGCCAGCCACTTTACCAGAAGCTGGATTTATCATGAGTCAAGGCAGCAGCTGTCTGAGGTTCCCACCTGAGCTGGCAGATAGGAATTGGGAATCCGAAGGCCTCAGATCTCCAGCTTCCAGGGAAGAGCTGGACCTTCCTAGTCATCACCGACTGCCCCTTTGCACTCCATTCAGGGCACTGGGAAATGAACTGTTCTGGTAGAGATCCTGGCTGCAGACTCTTACAGCCCAAAGAGGCTTGGAGTCCAAACCCTTGATTTTGCAGAAGAGGGAAAAGAAGCCCAGAGAGGAGAAGTGAACTGCTCAAGGGCACACAGCGAAGTTGGGACCTGCACCCAGCTCTCTAGGTCCCAAGTGCATAGCTTCTCTTCACGCTGCCTCATCAGTTACAAGCACAGTTTGCTATCAGTCTGGCTGAGCACAGCAGCTGGCCCAGGAAGGGTGTCTTCTCTTCTGGGCACTGCTCTCCTGGCCCTCCATTTTACATTAAGAAATGTCTTCTTTAGAAAGTGGGAATTCCGAAGCAGGGTAGGGCCTGCGGGGAGCTTCACTTTCTGTATCTGTCCAGCAGAGTCCACTGAGGGAGACAGGCCCCCAGGAGACAAGTGAAGACTGCTGCCCTGCTGTCAGGGAGGATGAGGGCTGAGCTGTTGATGGATAGCTTCTGGCAGTGACATCTGCCAAGGCAGCTAGCAGGTGCTGGGCCCTCCGAGTCACATGGGGCAGATTCTTTCTCTCTGGGCCGGAGAAGAGCAAGTGTGTGTGGTGCGGTTTGTGTGCGTGTGCATTAGAGAATGGGACACTCCCTTAGGGACAGCAGCAATGATTATAAGTTCTGCTGAAGATTTCTCACCCTCCCCAGGCATTTGTTACCAGCTCCTGTCCCTGGAGCTTTGTCCCAAGGCTATCATCCTTCCATGTATACAAGAGTATACAAGAGCACTCAGAGGCGCTTTTTGTCGTGCACCTCAGGGATCAGTGGGAAGGGCATAGACAAACTCAAATCCAGCTTTGCCTCTTATAGTCATGTGACCTTGGGCCAGTTACCTACTGTCTCTGAGTTCCAGATTTCTCATCTGTGTAGCAGGACTGTTGTGGGTGATTACATGGCACGGAACCTAACACGGTCTTCACTAAGCAGTAGTTCCCCTGTTCCTAAGCTAATTCCACATTAGACTGTAGCCCTCTCAACTAGGGGTCCATAGGACAATTTTCAAATAAATAGAAGCCATAGACAAAAACATATTTTGTTAACTTTAACTCATCATTCACAAGTTGGTAGTATTACTAGTAGTATGGCAAAAAGGATAATTTCCATAGATGACGGATCTTTGTTGAACCCAAACCCTATCACTGCAGGGTTGAGGTAGGGCATGGTTTTAGTGCTAGACCTTAAGCAAGGAGGTTTTTCCATGTTGGGTTAAAGAATCTGAGCAGTCAGAGTCCTTGACTTCTTCCCATCCCTGAGTGTGCTTTTGGGACATTAGAGACACCTATAACTCAAGGCTGACATTAAGAGTGTGGTGGTTTCATTGGCCATGAAACCTTGGGAAAGTTACCTAAACTCCCTGGGTCTTGGTTTCTTATCTGTAAAATAGGGACAATAAAAGACCTATATGACAGGTGAGAGCTAAATCCTCAGTGCATGTGAGGCATTGGAACCCACCTTGAACACAGTAGGCACTCAAGAAGTGCTAATAGCTGTTATTATTATTCAGCTACGGTATCAGACAGAACGAAGTTTAAAGTCCCAGCTCTGCCACTAATTGAATGTGGTACTTTGGGTTGTTGCTTAATGTCCCTAAACCTCAGTCTCTCATCAACTGAATGGGGATGATAGTTCCTACTGTCTTATGTGGCTGTTAGGAGGACTAAATGAGGTTATATAATGAAGGGTGTGGCACAACGTCAGGGACACGGCAATCACTTAACACATTTTGTTGCATTAAGTTACATTATGTGGCCCCTGGAGATCTTCTTCATGGCTCATTTCCCTGCTGGCCGCCTCCTGGCCTCCACCAGCTCCCAGACACAGCATACATGCCTTAGAGAATGGGCCAGCGGGACACCTACAACCATGGCTCTCCTGTTCTTACGCGCAAGCTTGCTTTAAGTGATAGCACTGCCTTTTAAGTACAGAGCTCTGTACACTTTCCAAAGAGATTTCGTCTTTAATTTAATCTTAGTTGGTCCTCACAGAAATTCTATAAGATAGGGTGTATACTATTACTCTTATTTTATAGATAAGGAAACAGGCTTACAAAGGTTAAGTAATTTATCCAGGCATTCAACAAGTTAACTGCATGCTCAGGTTCAAAATTCTTGGTTCCACAAGAATAATGAACAATCACTTATTACTGCATAGTTAAGAAAGACTTTCTCATACACTGTCTTACCTGATTGTCACAGCAATGCTCTAGGGCTAGGTATTATTATCCCCGTTTCACAGACCCAGAAAAATTAAGTGACTTATGATTGCCCAACAAATAAATGATGCAAATGAGCTTTAAATCCACGTTCATTGATTTCATGTTTATTGAAATAAATATTTCAATCCATGCTTATTGAGCTCTATGTTCTTTCTATTGCCTTTTTTCAGTCTTCAAAAGCCAGCTTACATACAAAATAAAAATAAATAAAACAAAACAAGAAAACAAAAAACACAACAATACCCCAGCTAACCTGGGGCAGTAGCTACCCTCAGACAGGTAGGCTGCACCATAACTTTTTGACAACACAGAGCAAGGTACCCAACAGAAAGCATGGAACTCGCCCAGCCAGCTTTCCACGGAAGGGTGTAATTACAGAGCTGACAGGCCGCACATGCAACGCTGCTAATGGGTCCACCTGTGAGAGGGACCTGGCACGCACAGGTAATTTGGACAGAGTGGAGCACTCAAGGGAGATCCGGGCTTCAGGTGGCTGGCCTGACCCCCAGGGCCAGAAGCCTCCCCAGGAAACAGGAGAAAGGGACCCACCTGGACCCTGCCAGTGACACAGAGATGTTTGTCATGGTGCTTGCTGCACATTATGCTAAAAGTGTGACAGATTTTAGAGGCAGCCTGGGTGGGAACCATGGAAACAGCTTAGAGAAGAGGAGAAGCTGATTGCTGTTGTCATGTTAGTGAGAGAAGGGAGAGAAGGGAGAGCAGGAGGGATGTGCCCTCCCTCCTCCACCATCCTTGGCCACTGCTCCTGGGCCCAACCCCCCCCCCCCCCGCCCCCGGCGGGCTATAAGAATCACCACTCCTAGAGACACAGCCAAGCTGGGGAAGGGAGGTGACAAATTGTGCTGGTCTTCAAGCCTGATCCTCTGGCTCTGGCACAGGCCCCAGTCATCATAATAGGCTCCAGTGTGCTGAATGCACACCAGGTGCCAGGCATGGTGTGGATGCTTCCCTGCATTGTCTCCCAACTTCTCACCAGCACAGCAAGATGGTATCACTACCCTCGTGTGCGTGGGAGGAACCCGGGGTTTGAGACGCTAAGCAACTTACCCTAGGTCACACAGCTATTAACAGTTAAAGAGGGTTCTGGCACGATCTGTCTCCAGAGGCTGTGCTCCATCCATTACAGGGGTGTCCAACCCACGGCCTGTGGGCCACACGTGGCCCAGGATGTCTCTGAATGTGGCCCAACACAAAGCTGTTTTAAATTTACTTAAAACACCATGAAATTTTTTTGTTATTATATGTTGCAATGTATTTAATGTGTGGCCCAAGACAATTCTTCTTCTTCCAGTGTGGTCCGGAGACACCAAAAGGTTGGACACCCCTGCCACAACATGCTCACCTAGAAGATAACAGCATTTATGAGTCAAATGTTCCTTAAATCATTTAGGAGAATAAGATCAGTGAACTGTCTTCAAGGTGCATGAGGTCACCAGGATATTCCACAGTGGCAGTTCTGGCTTCAGAGAAGGAATGAGATAGGCTTGTTGCACTTTCTGCTGGTGGGGCTGTTCTATGGGCCCAGGCAGAGTGGGCTGTTGCTCCCTGCTGTAAGGCCTCCCTCTCTGTGAGTCCTCACCAGCTCTCACCGTGTCGCATGCCTTTGTTATGCCCATTGCCCTGGTCCTCAGACTCTTGAGCAGAGAATCCCTTTTCTCTTGCAGTCAAGAGGAGGGAAAAGGCCCTAGGTGTGTAGGCCTGGAGAGCAGCCCTGGTCAAATGGGAGTGGCTGTTGGACAGACAGGCTGACAGTTCAGCCCCCATGGCAGTGCTGGAGCGGGGTGATGGGTGACAGCTGCCAGCCGCATGTCCAGCTCTCTGACTCACGGAGCTGTTGCGAGAATGAGGGTGGATGAGCTGGGACCCATCCTGGGGGGACAGCGCCCACTGCTGAGATGCGGTGACAGGCGCGTTCAGTGCGCAGCAGCCTCTGGCCTCTGGGAGCTCTGGGTCCTGTTTTCAAGGAGGTTGGAAGCACCTTGTGCTGCAGTACCCTGCTCAGGAGGGTGGCCTGAAGGATGACCGGGAAAAGGCTGTGGAAACGGGCTGACACTGGAGAGTGGGATTTCCATGGTTCCACACAGACGTAGGTGGGACAGGTCATGGGGACAGCAGCTGAGGGTGGCAGCAGGGACAGAGAACTTCTGGCAGGTAGTTTTCAGAGGACTGGTGAGGCTGTGCCTTGAGTTCCACAGCACAGTGGGTGGAGGGCCAAAGCTGCCTGGGGAGGGTACTCTTTACTCTTCTCCTCTAGGAGAAAAGCTGAAAAAATCCATAAATAATCCCTTTTTGTATAAATTCAGGCTGAAAAAAAATATCCCGTAACTGTTGTTGGAGGTAAGATGCCAGCGTGGGGGCGCTGTGGATATCTAATTTTTGTGCACAGTATCTGCTTCTCTCTGGTAAGGAAGAATCATGCTCTGCTCCTGTGCTAGGCAAAGCCCCTCCTGTTTATGATCTCACTCCTCTGTAAACCTGGTCCAGTGTTATCATCCCCATGCTGTGCCACCTTGTAACTTTGGTTTCCACCTGCCCACTGCTTCTACCTCTCCGTTTTTAGTCAAGCCTTCCCCCTCCAAAGACCCTCCCTAAATCTGCATTCCCCTTTTCCTCTGTATTATCTCTCTTTCTTTTCACCATAAAAACATGGTCAACATTTGCTGTCCCTGTTTTTATTTCATTAGCTCTGTGGTCCATGAAAATGAGCATATATTCCCACTGTCATGTAGGTGTCAGCTGGCCAATACTTACTGAACATCTACTATGTGCCGCACATACCAGGTGTTGGGGATATAACCAGGTAGTCTCTCTTTGGAATCTTATGCACATCTAGTTGGGCAGGCAGACATTATAGCAGATGACATAAATAAATGCTGGTGACAATGGTAATAGGGTTATGAAGGCATGAGATGTGGCATTACAAGAGCAAATGTTGGGTAGATCTGACCTAGTTAGTAGGCCAAGGACAGTGTCCCATGGCCAACTCATTGCCTAATGTAATAGATGCTTTACAGTTGTGAGATGACTATGGGATTACCCCAGAGAGAGACTTCGAGAAGTGCTCTGTGGGGTGCAGCACACCTGTAACAGAATGGTGCACCTGAAGCCCATGGCTGAAAGGGTTTTCAGAGAGTGGAATCTTTGGGCTCTTTCTGATTAGAATGCCTTCCTTCCTTCCTGTGATTGGCCACCACCAATTCTTTATTAGAGAAATTAAAATTGGACTTTTTTTGGCGAAGGTTTCCCAAGATACTCTACCTGCATCCTACCTGACCTACCCTATTCTCTGTGCTAAATAGCACTATGCACATACTCATATTATTTGGCTTGTGTATATTTTTCACGTTTGCATGCCTTCCCCTCCCAAGAATGAGGGGAGCAGGGAACTGGGCAGGATGTGGGATATGATTTGATTCATCTTATGCTCCTGTCCACCCCCCACACTGACCACCCACACACCCAGCCTTACACTGAAGGGAGGCAGGGAAGGATGGGCAGATACCTCTGAAGTCATGTGCCTTCACTGTGAAGTGGTGTCAAAATGTCAATGAAGGAACAGTGGCACAGAAACTCAGAAGACCTGGGTTGGGTCTGGCCGAGTCACTAAGAGTTGTGTCATTGTATTTTTCTTTACATCTATGTGCTCAGTTTTCCAATGGCTGAAATGAGAAAATTTGATGATTTGATTTGTAAGGTTCCTCTACACTCTAAATTTCTATTTATTCTCCATCTCATCAAGGGAGATAAGACCTTCTCTTGGGCAGAAACAATGTCTTCTGCCAGATCAACAAGTCTTTACTGGCTGCCCAATGTGAGGCCAGCAACTGTGTGCTTATGCACAGCTCCATAAAGATAAGAGGAGGGTGTGTTCCTTGCCTTCAATGAAATTACTGTTTAGTGGAAAAGATAAGTCTGGGCAACTGTCCGGGTTAGGAATGGTAAAGTGGAACCACTGCTTTCACTGATCTCTTTTGTTCTCAGAAGTCGAGATAAATGCCATCTTAACCCTATAACCACAGCTACCCCGTTTTCTTAAGGAAAGATATGGCTTCCTCCAGCTCAGTGCCTTTGTACAGAAAGTTCTACTCTGTTTGGGAGATGTTTCTGATCTCTAAGGGCCTGCTGTGTTTGCTAAGACTGTAATCTAACCTGACAACATCTTTTTTTTTTTTTTTTTAAAAAGGTCCTATCATTTTCATCATCTCCTGTCAGCTCCTCTCATCACTCCCTCTCTTGGGGTTGGGTACAGTTGCCTAGCACCCTTGGCCACACCACTCTCCCACTCACCTTCTGTGTAGACTCCACAGAAACACACTACTTTCTTCTGTGTTCACCCTGAAAGCACATCACTCCTGCAAAGCCTTCAGGACCAATCACATAATGACTACCTTGCCTCTTCCAGCTGGTCCCTGCTCTGCAGGAAGGCACTAAGGAGCCTCGGTAGAGGTGTGGCTGAGCCCTTACCAGGAGCCCAGGCACGACTCTGCTGCTGGACAGCCTGAATATCATATGGGTAAAGCAGGCCCAATGACTGGGGCCTCTTCCCAAGGGCCAGCTGCCCCTGAACTGGCAGGATGTGGCAAAAATTGGCGAGGAGTCCATGCATAAACCCACAGACAGACATAGGAGAGTACAGGAGCTGAATACCCCATTTTCCTACCTAGTTCTATTTTCTGTTCAATTGCCTTGAACTTATCTGGCAGAAATGCCCTTGTCAATGTCATGCGGAAGGTGGGTGCACTGTAAACACATCACCCTAAATCTTGTGTGTTTAACCCTGGCCCCAGACACACTGCTCTGCCTCTGGATTTTGAGGGGCCTTACTTGTAAGTGCATTAAAAGAGTATCTTGATTAGGTCTTCCTTCTGTGTGTCTCACCACGCCTCACTTGACAGATGAGACTGAGGCCCAGAGAGGGCGGTTAGCACAAACATCTGTACGGTTGGTTCCCATCTTCTTTTGTTCTTTCATTTCACAGCAATCTCTACTTTGATTTAGAGTTAGGGGCTTTTGACCCACAGCAAAGTGTCCCTTGTGCCCATGAATCTAGGAACTGTGTCTGTCCTTCTAGAGGACATAAAGGACCTATCTCTCTGTGACCTCGAGCAGAGATTGTGGTACTATGAGGCCCAAATTCCCTCTTGGATCCCATACCCTAATTTCCTAAATGTCTGCTGAATATCTCTGCTGCAGACTTATTCTTGAATTCTCCCTTTCCTTTATTGCTTGCATTTTATCAATACCAAGTGCTATACATTCTACTGTCTAAATGCCTCTTAAATCAGCTACTGCCTGATCATCTCCACAGCCACAGCCATAGCTCAGACCCTCGTGGTTTCTTCCCAGGATTATTGCCTCTTCTCCTTCTGTCTGTTATCCCCCCCCCCCCCCCCCAATCCACTGTCTTGCCTCCAGAGCTCTCTTTCTCAGACACACGCATGATCCTTTCACTGCCCTCTTGAAAATCTGCCATGGCTCTCCATCATCTTTAGTGTGATGTCCAAGGACCTTCACAATTTACCCTCAATCTATGTTTTTGGACTCATCTTCTGTTGTTCTCCCTTTCCCATACTGTAGTCTGGCCATGCTGTACTACTCATCATCTCCTGACAGACCTTTTCATTCACATTGTTGTGCCTTTCGTACACACTCTGTCCTCAGTGTGCCTCCCTCCACCTATCGCCCCTACCTGGCTAACACTTACCCACCCTTAAGACCAGGCTGAGTTTTCCCTTCTCCATGAAGCCTCTCTGTGTGCCCCAGGGAGCTAGAATGTCTCTTTCTCCTGGCTCCTATAGCACATTATCCACATCTCAATCATTTATCATACTGATCTATAATTACTTGTATATATGCAGTTCTCCCTCACTGAATAAAGAACTCCTGGATGTGGGAACTAACCTTCTAGAATGACGATTGGCAAATGATGTTGAATAAATATAAGAAGTTTGCGAGATGAAAGTGAAGAATGTGTGGGTCAGGGGCCCATGAGGGTCTCAGAAGAGACCGGAGGGTATAGATTTTGTCTTCACAATGTTCCCAGTGGTCACAGTCTTTGGTTTTCAGGGACTCTCCTAGAATAAAATGTTTATTCCTGTTTTCTTTTTATGTACATACATTCATGAGTCTGATCAAATCCTTTGTCTATGTTTCCATTTCTGCTGTAGATAACATCACCATAAGTGACAGGTGATGAGCCTGTGCCAGGTGACTCTTCCTTCTCCCCGGTGCCTCCTCTCTCAGACTGTTAACATACCTCGTCTCTGTTCCATTGCATAGAGGTCTTTGCCTGTCCAGTGTGTAGGCTTGAATATATGATCAGGGGGTCTGGAACCTGTCCAGTTCCTTATCAGCCACCAGTGTGAGGAGGCTGCTGTTTTTGTGTTGCTGGGAACAGCCGAGAGAAAAATTCATGTGTGCCTCCTGAAAGCAGGAGTTCACTTCAGCTGCCCTTGGGAATACGGCATTTAGCTGGCTTTTATTTGGCTTGCAATGTTTTGTCCAATTCTAATACAAGGCTTTACATGTTTAGTTTGTGTACAAAGTTTATTCTCATAAATGGCTTATATTCTGTCTAGAGGGACTGTGAGTCCTGCCTGGAATTTGTGAGCAGAGTGTAATATAATTGTTGTGTTTTATTAACCATAATAACCAGAAGTCTCCAGCCACAAATATATCTGCACAGAGGTTTTTCTGAATTTCCAATTATTTTAACATTCAAGATAAGTGGACAAAAATTTTATCTCAGTGCAGTTGAGCTCTAAGCTGAGAGCAAGTCATTCACTATGTGATCCATAAATTCAGGGGCAGCAAGAGGCTGTCCCCATGGACTTCTGCCCCCAGGAGCGGTCTCTGGAGCCGTGGGGGTTGAATAGTTTTGTTTGGAGGAGTTACTTTTCCATTTACCTTCCACCTTCCCTGTGAAGCTAACCCCCTCAACACCCAAGTTTGGCCTTCTGAAAACTGACAAAGTGTCTGAGAGATCTACTCCCCACCCCCCAAATGCAGATATGTTAGGCCAAGTTGTTGCTGGTTCTTTTTTTTTTTTTTTTCAATTTGTTGCTGTTTTTCTGTCTATCCCTTTAATGGGTGATAAAATTGATTAAATCTCTGGCTGTAGATGACTTCAGAATATTAGTTAGGATGATATTGATTTTATTATCTTTATAAAGCTTTTTTTAATAAAACAAGCACCTGACGACTTTAAGTTATAAATGTTGAGTTAAATTATGAACCTTTTAGCTTTGCATTAGAAGTGGTATCTGGAACCTGATTTGCTAGATCAAACCACATTAGTTGTGTTATGTTATTTTCTAAAAACACATTTCAGAGAAATAACTCCAATCTGTGTTGCATTTTATAGAGCAAAATAATTGAATGGCGGCTGTTTGTAATTTTAGCAATCTCTTAACCTTAATCATATTTAATGGCTTTTTCTCTTCAGGCTAACAGGAGAGAGAAAAAAGGTTCCAGCTCTGTTATATAATGATGCTACAGTAATGCACCCCGGTCCTTGGCAGCACTGTAAATTCTTCCTCTCTGAATTGTTGGTTCGGGACAATCATTCAGCAGGGAATTACTTTCTCATCTATGAAATAAATGAGATGTTAAACTAGTTTTCTGCTTCCTGTGGTACAAATGTATCAGTGTGCAGCCCCGTGCACTGAGAAAACAAATGCCCAGGGCCTCTGACGATGGCTGCCCAAAGCTTGAGAGGACTCAGGGCTCTGGGATCAGTGAGTGAGAGTGTGGCCCAGGGAAGGGAATGCAATGAGATGTGGAGGAGAGAGGGGGACAATGCCCCCAGCTGCTGGAGGTGCACAGCCCTGACACAGCATAGCGAATATAGGTAGGACAGGGGATGCCTCCATCCTGGGCAGGCAGGTGGGAGTGCTGCCATCTCCTTCACATGGAGAAGAAGAGAATTGACTGCTTTCAGGTGACACTGCTTGGGATTTGTTCACTTCCAATGGGTTCAAAACACATTTCCATTTAGGACCTCATTGGCTTTTATAACCTGCCTAGGGCACTGGGGAAAATGAGGAAGGATTCTTCCCATTTTAGAAAGGGAAGCTGAGAACCCAGGGAGGGGAGATGATAAAGGCTACCGAGTTAAGGCTAACACTGGGGTTAAAACTCAGTCTCCTAAGGGAGTAGTCTGAAGATCCCAGATCCCTGGTCACTATTGGGAGTGGGCTGCTGCTCCTGCAAAGACAGGCCTGGGGGCCAGAGACACTGTCCCCCCCATGGCCCGAGGTGGGCCTCCTTCAAAGACTGCCTTCAGTGACCCCACTCTTAGGCCTGGAAGGCCCAGTGGGACTTGATCTATTTGCAGGACCCTTCCTGTAAGGAGGGCTTCCTGATGAGGTGCTCTCCTTGGCACCTGTTGGCTTGTCCTGTCAGACACTACAGATTCCCTTCAGAAACAGGTCCCTATGACTTGTCAGCCCTCTTCTGGGGAGGAGGGAGTAGAAGACTGGGATGTGTTCCTACATGTCTGATCTGCCACAAGTTGGGAGGCCTTCTGAAACCACAGAAAGAGGTGTGGGGTGTTTTTTAGTTTATTTTTATTATTATTTTTTATTTAACACCTAATTGTGGCAGATACTATTAAGTACATTGTCTAAGTTGATCCTTACAGTAAACCTATGAGATAGTTATCATATGCCCATTTTGTAGGTGAAGATACTGAGAATCAGAGAGTATGATTAACTAGCCAACATTTATATCCAAAGTGATACAGTTGGAATTAAAATCCACCTCACTATGCTTAAGCATCATTTCCTTTCAGAAAACTTTCTCAGCCTTGCCAACTAGCTAGGATCTTTGTCAGAGCCCCTATTGCTAGTCCTTAGTTAGTCAATTATTTGTGTAATAATTTGTTTTTCAGTTAACTACAGGCTCCACACAGACAAAAACCATGTCTTTTCCAGTCTTACCATTGGCAAGTCTTCAATACATGTTGAATGAATGAATGCACTCTACTGCCTGCTAAGCCTATCAGCTCTCAAGCCAGCCTGTAAGAGGATGGGTCTTGGTGGAGAGGAAGATTCACTTCTTAGTCTGCTCATAAGTGTTCCAGTACCTGACAGCCTGTGTGACCCACTCCTTCCCAAACCACGGTCCTGAGGTTTTCAAGGAGCTCCTGTCTTGGACCAGGGAGGTGGCTGGTGTCTCATTCTTTGGCTTGGTTTAACCCAAGACCCAGCGCTGCTGAGAGAACTGCTTTCAGATTGCCAAGGGTTTGTGTGTCGTTACTAATTAGAAAATTGCCTTTGGAATTGAAATATGTTTCACAGATGAATTTACTGAACTCCTTGCCGAGGTGTGATTCTCTCATACTTGTTGTGAGACAATCCCACTCTGAGGCAGCATATGGGGATATCAACATCTCTGCAAATTATAAAATCATCAGTGCTCAAAAACATTGTCATGTCTTGGGTGCCTGCAAGCAGTCAGGCTGACCACCAGGGAGATCTGGGCTCTGCATCTGCCCATGGGGAAGGGCAGCAATGAGCTCCATGCATCAGGTTAGTGCCCTCTGCTGTGAGTTCTCTGCTTCTGGTCCAGGGCTCAGAGAGAGGCCTTCTAGAAACAAATCTGGCTCACTCGTATACTGAGAGCTGAGTTGAAAATGCACATCTTCACTGGTGTTTATTTAAAATAGTACTATTCTCTCCATTAACTGGGATATTTTTGGCATTATCAGAGAACAATCCCTGAATGTACCTAATGTACTTGAAATTTTTTGACATTTAAAAAAAATAACCAGTGAATAGCAAAATGTACATGGGCCAAGAGGTCTTCACTGGGTCATAATCAGAGAGAATTTATGAGCTCTTGGCCTGTGGCATAGACCCTGGGGAAGGTCTAAGTTCAGATGTTCTTTGTATATAGTAAGTTCTCATCTGTAAGCAAAGCATAGGTACAACAAAGATTCACATAACATTGTTACTACCCATACTACTATTATTACTATTATAATTGCTATATATTATATATTGTCTTAATTAATCTTTCCAACAGCCCCTAATCTAAAGGGAAGAAAACAACATCAGAGAGTTCAAGTACTTACTCCAGGTGACACAGCTCGATGGGGCTGGACTAGCCTTTAAACTTAGACCAGATGGACCCCAAAGCCCACGGTGTGAGAGACCTCAGGGAATAGCATGCAGTGAGAAAGCATGATGACAAGGCCGGCGGGGAGAGGGTGGTGGATCAAAGCACTGGCATTTCTCAGCTTTTGAGACTGCTGACCATGGTTACTCAATTCTTTCTGGGCCTTTCCACCCACTCCTAATTTACTTCCTGGCATACTCCCCTCAATAAATGTTTGAGTGAATGAATACACGTTGGAACAAGGTGGTTTAATATAGATATTGTCTTCAGAGTCCCTGCCATGGGCAGGTGCTGGGAAAGATGCACAAAGCTTGCTGCTCTCTAGAAACCTAGGAGGAAAAATCGTGGTTTGGAGACTTCCTGTGAAGACTCTTGGAGGAACAAAAAAACTGAATAGTGAGTCCGGCAAGAAATCGTTCTCACTCTTCCCTTCCCTTCCTCCCCCACCCTCAGAAACCTCTGTGAAGGTTTTACCTCATACTAGCGTTAGCTGAGGACATGAGGCAGGGAGGTGGAGCCTGTGTCACACAGATCCCCCCAGAGGCATCCCCCCAGGCATGTTCTTGGTTCCAGAGGCTACTTCCCGAAGGCAGGTGCTGGGCACAGGGAGGGCTGTCTCAGCCTGTGGGCTCACCCACACCCTCAAACCCAGTTCTGATTGGGCCTGGACCCCCACTTCATGTCCCCCAACCTCCTGGGTGAGACAGAGTGTCAGAGGCTTTGCCAAAGAGCTATCTTCTTTTTCTCTAGCCCTGTTTATTGCCAGTGCCTCCTAAAGCATTAAAATTGCATTTGTCTCCTCATCTGGGAATGCTGTGTGTCCAGAGCTCCTGTCTGACATCAAAAGGGAAATATAAAAGAAAGCAATCATCTCCCTCCTCCCCATCCAAAGTACAAATAACTTTGTTATCTGGTGAGCATAGCAACCTGACTCCCCACCCCCCGCCTAACGAGCTCTCTCTGAGCTGCCTCTCCACGATCCTAATTGTTTTTAAATGTCTGTGCTAACCGCTTCATACAGAGAGCATCAATCTGTGTGTGGGTAACTGAGAACCACGCTGCCGCTGAGGATGACACATTTTTGCAGTAATTAAAAACATGCTTAAGAAGACTCAGCCCCTCTGCTTCTAAGACTTGGCTGGCAAGGGAGAAGGATGGGGCCAGTTTCCAGTTCATTATGGCCTGGTGTGTTGGCCGCTGAGTCCATGCCCTCCCCAAGCAGAAGGAACATGCTGCCTGTTCAGTTGCTCGGGGTAGCTCTCTCCCAGGCTTTGCTTCTGAACATGGTCTGTAAGCCTCTCCAGGGCAGGAACAGTCTTATATGCAGTTGGCACTTCTTCTCCCCACCGCCCCCGATACCTGGTGGAAGGGCTCTGTATAGAGCCAGCACTCAATGCTCAGAGTCCATCTGGCTGACCTAAATGGAGCTGCCTGTTGCTTGCCATTGACGGGCTAGCCCAACCATGTATGTGGAGCAGGGCCTATGCATGTGAAACCAGGCGGCCGGCAGAGGGAAACTCTGTGATGAATGAACAACTGTAGTGTTTCCCTCTGGTTCTTTTGAGTTCCTGGAATCTGGAGAGGGAGAAGAGTGGCTCTCATTGTGTTTTCTGTAAGCAGACAGTTGTGTTGCTGTGCTCCCCAGGGAATCTAGCCCCTGCAGGACAGACACATGGGAAAGTGTGGAATTGGGTGGGGAGAGACTGGGAAACATGGATGTAGCCAGGAATTATGGTAGAACATGAGAATATTTTTTTGCATCTGTGTGAGTTTGATGCCTGTTTGCTAGGATATCTGGGAAAAATATACTGTCATGTGCCACATAATGACATTTCTGTCAATGATGGGCTGCATGCACCATGGTCATCCTGTAAGATTATAATGGAGCTGAAAAATTCCTATTGCTCAGTGACCTTGTAGCTGTCATAACATGATAGCCCAAAGGCGGCACAACATTTGAGATGACAAACACATTTAAACTGGGTGTGGATAAGGAAGAATGGTGGTTCCTGAGGAATTGACTAATGAGCAGTTGTTGGAACTGGAACAGCAACACATGGTTGAAGAGGAGGCAAGACAAAAGGAAACTACAGGAAAAGAATAAGGACCCTCAAAAAATTTACAGTGAAGGTTTAGGAGAAGCTTTTGCAGACCTCAGTAAGCTCCTTAAAAAGCTTAAAAACAGGGACCACAACACTGAAAGGTTTTCATTAACAGAGAGGCATCTTCATGGTGAATTATCTGTGTACCGCAAATTTATGATGAGAAAAAAACAAACCAAGCAAAATGCCATGGACATATTTCTGAAAAGAGTGATCCCTCAAGAGCCTCAGGCAGGTCCTTCAGGAGGCTTTCCAGGAGAAGGCATCGTTGTAGATGACAGCTGTGTGTGTGTTATTGCCCCTGAAGACCTTCCAATGGAACAGATGTGGAGGTGGAAAACAGTAACATTGATAATTCAGACACCATGTAGGCCTAAGTTGATGTGTACCAGGTTTTTTTTTTAATTTTTATCTTATTTACTTATTTATTTATTTTTAAAATATTTTATTTATTCATTTTTTCAGTTTCTTTTCTTTTTTTTATTTTAATCATTGTTCAAGTACAGTTTTCTCCCCTTTACTCCCATTCAAGCCCACCCACCCCCTCCCAACTTCCCTCCCATTACCACCTCCCCCTAGTTTTTGTCCATGTGTCTTTTAACTTTGTTCCTGTAAACCCCTCCCCTTTTCCCCTGAAACTCCCTCTTCTCTCTCCTCTGGTCACTGTCAGCCTGTCCTCTATTTCAGGGTCTTTGACTATATTTTGCTTGTTTCTTTGTTTTGTCGTTTAGGTTCCTGTTAAAGGTGAGATCATATGGTATTTATCTTTCACTGCCTGGCTTATTTCACTTAGCATAATGCTTTCCAGTTGCATCCATGATGTTGCAAAGGGTAGGAGCTCCTTCCTTCTTTCTGCTGCATAGAATTCCATTGTGTAAGTGTACCATAGTTTTTTGATCCATTCATTTACTGATGGGCATCTAGGTTGCTTCCAGTACTTAGCTATTGTAAATTGTGCTGCTATGAACATGGGGGTGCAAAGGTTCTTTTGGATTGGTGTTTCAGGGTTCTTAGGATATAGTCCCAGCAGTGGAGTTGCTAGGTCGAAAGGTAGATCCATTTTTAATTTTCTGAGGAGGTTCCATACTGTTTTCCACAGTGGTTGTACCAGTCTGCAGTCCCACCAACAGTGCACTAGGGTCCCCTTTTCTCCACAACCTCTCCAACACTTGTTGTTTGTTGTTTTGCTTATGTTGGCTATTCTGACTGGTGTGAAGTGGTACCTCATTGTGGTTTTAATTTGCATCTCTCTGATAGCTAGGCCCCATTTTTTAATTGGGTTGCTTGTCTTCTTAGAGTGTAATCGTGTAAGTTCTTTATATATTTTGGAGATTAAGCCCTTGTCTGAGGTATCATTGGCAAATATGTTTTCCCATACACTTGGTTCTCTTTTTATTTTGATACTGTTTTCTTTAGCTGTGCAGAAGCTTTTTATTTTGATGAGGTCCCATTTGTTTATTCTTTCCTTTATGTCCCTTGCTCTAGGGGACATGTCAGTAAAAAAGTTTTTGCATGAAATATCTGAGATTTTCCTACCTATGTTCTCCTCTAGGACTTTAATGGTGTCACAGTTCATATTTAAATCTTTTATCCACCTTGAATTTATTTTTATATAAGGTGTAAGTTGGTGTTCTAGTTTCATTTTTATTTATTCATTTTTAGAAGAGAGGAAGGGAAGGAGAAAGAGAGAGAAACAGCAATATATGGTTGCCTCTCACATGACCCCCACCAGGGACCTGGCCCACAACCCAGGCATGTGCCCTGGACTGGGAATCGAACTGGTGGCTACTCGATTCGTAGGCTGGTACTCAACCACTGAGCCACACCAGCCAGGGCTCAGTTTTTAATTAAAAAATTAAAAAGTAAAAATAAATGAAATATTTTAATAGTAGAAACAGCTTTATAGAATAAGGATATAAAGAAAAAATATTTCTGTACAACTATACAATGCATTTATATTTTAAGTTCTATTACTACAAAAGAGATGAAAAGTCAAAAAATAAAAGTTTATAAAGTGAAAAAGTTACAGTAAACTAAGATTAATTTATCATGGAATAAAGAAAAATATTTTAAATAAATTTTAATAGTTTTTTTAAAGATTTCATTTATTTTTAGAGCGGGGAAGGAAAGAGAAAGAGAGGGAGAGAAACATCAATGTGTGGTTGCCTCTCAAGTGTCCCCTACCAGGAACCAAGCACACAACCCAGGGACCTGGCCCACAGCCCAGGCATGTTCTCTGACTGGGAATTGAACTAGCAACTCTTTGGTTTGCAGGCCAACACTCAATCCACTGAACCACACCAGCCAGTTCTGATTTTTTATGAATTTTAAAATAAATTTATAGTAGTCTAACTGTATAGTGTTTGTAAAGCCTACAGTGGTATACAATAATGTCCTAGGCCTTCATATTCACTCACCACTCACTCACTGACTCACCCAGAGGAACTTCCAGTGCTGTGAACTCCATTCACCGTACGTGTCCCCAACGGGTGTGACATTTTCATCTTTTACTATCCCTTTTCTATGTTTAGATATGTTTAGATACATACATGGTTACCATTGTGTATAGTAACATGCTGTACAGATTTGTAGCCTAGAGCAATAGGCTATCCTATATAGCCGAGGTGTGTAGTAGGCTCTGCCACCTAGCTTCATGTAAGCACATGCTGTGATGTTTGTGCAGTGATGGAATCACCTAACGATGCAGTTCTCAGAAAGTATCCATGCCATTAAGTGATGCATGACTGTAAAAGCTTTACTTGGAGAGAAAAGAGTAGGAGAGCAGAACCATAAAATCCTTGAAGGGTTATTAAGTAGATAATCATGTAACGAGATTAGCATAGGCAGAAATGTTTTAAGGATAAAGCAGCAGTAGACACAGGATGGTGGACATGATTGTAAATCCTTGAACCAGAGAGCCAGGAAGAGGTCAAGAACATCATCCATGGACATTCTAGTCCTACTGGGCTGGGCTGAGGCTAGTATTGGCAGAGGCTGGTAATAAGGAACTCCAGCTTAAGGGTCTTATGCTTCTCGCTAGAAAGAGCTAGAATAGCCTTCCGAACAGACAGTGTCCGGCTGAAGGAGCAGTTGGTGTCTGGCATATCCTGTTGCTCCCACCAAGAGCAAGCCCCTGACATGCTGTCGGGCCTGCAAGCTGACCCCAACATCAGCTCCCACCCCACCAGGCTGCTCCTGGCTCCAGCTGTTGCAGCATCTGCTGAGGCCAGGTTAACAAAGCAGGATCTGCTTAGGGGACTTTCCTCCTCTCTGGACTCCAGGCTCAGTAAATTTCTTCCAGCCAAAACTGTATACCCTCCCCTCTCCTCCATGAGATAAGAAGGGTGTGTATGTGCATGCCTGGGTGCACAAGTTCAGAAAAACATAGATAAGTCCTCACAAATTCATTTGGCCTACTATACCCTACTTCCCATGGACTTGAGCTATGCACCAGCTTCCAACAAAAACTGAACCTTGGTTCTGACTTAAACGTACACTGCAGGAAAATGGCGCACCCCCCCACCCCAGGCCTCAAGCAACTGATAAATAAATAAGCAAGCAAGCAAGCAAACAAACAAACAAACAAATGCAGGAATAAATAAAATTCACAGAGTAGGGCTCCGAAGTCTATGCATTGCTGGGAGGAATTTGACACTGATATCCCCCTCTGTCTGCACAGAAGGGGTGAAGATAATGCAGAGAGATGCAAACCCACTGACTCCCCACCTGCTTCTCTTTAACTGGCTCCTTTCACATTAACCTGTAAGACAATATGTTTTAAAGAGACCCACATTCATCACTTCAGAAAAGTCATATTAACATAATTTCTGGGGAAGAACAATGGGGGAGAAATGTTCATCATTGTTGATGGAACAGGTAAGTTTCAGTAGCATGATCTGTTGAATATTCATACGATATTGTTTTTGACATTTAAGAACTCAATTATCCGATGACTAATCAGTCTTTTACAGTACGTTATTTTTGTGACTAGAACTGAAATACTGATAAGCCCCAAGAGAGCACAGTGTTCAGATGGATTTATTAGTATTTTTCAACCCTGGCGTTCTCTGGCACACACGTCCAGGGGAATTTAATACCTGTGACAGTGAGGGGCCGAGGGCCTGGTTGGAATCAGCAAGTGCGTGGAGCCCAGATGCTGTGCCAATTGATTTCTCTCTGGTGATTTTTTCTGCTGAGGGGTCGGGGGAGGGGGTTGGCAGCCCGGATGGTGATGTGCCCAAAGGTCTGAGCTCAGAGTCAACTCAGCTCCTGCTGGCTGTCACAGTCACTGTGAGTCAGGGGTGAGGGTGCTTGCTGGTCCGGCCTTCACCCATTCCACCCTTGGGTGTTTGACTATCTGCATCACATGGCTGTTTGATGCTGTAACAGTTGAATGAAGCCTATTTTGGAAAGTGTCACTGGTAACTTTCTCCAGAAGCAAGGTCACTGTGGTGAATTAAAGATTGCTACAAATTCTTTTCTACTCCTTGCATTGAGAGGTACAGTCTTAATTCTCCTCTTCTTAAACTGGGCTGGCCTTAGGGACTGTATTGATTAACTGAATGTAGAAAAAAAATGATAACCTGGAACTTTTAAGACTAGGTTGGAAGAAACCTTGCCGGCTTTTTAGAACATTTATTTGTAAAACCCAGCTGCCAAGAAGTCCAAGTTACTCGGGTGGAGAGGCCCACACAGAGAGGAACCCACAGCCCTGAGTGACAGCCCTGGGCGAGCTCCCAAGGGAAGTCATCTTGGGGGGTGAACACTGCAGCCCCAGTTGGGCTATCCCTGTGCAAGCCACACCAATGAGAAAACGACAATCCCCCCAACCCTGCCCAGACTGCAGGTTTTTGAGCAAAATTGTTGTTTTTGTTTTCAGTCACTATATTTTGGGGTGGTTTGTTATGTACCCGTAGATGACCGGGATAGTCTCAACTAGTCAATAGCAACTATTCATCAAATTTGGAATCAGAAGGTCAGTTTCTCATTCCAGGCATGCTGCTAGGTAGTTCTGTGACTCTGAGCAAACAGTTCCTCTCCAGAGGCAGCCTGGAAAAATGGAAAGAATTTATGTTTCACGGCCAGAGAAATCTAAATTCAAATCCTTGTTCTGGCACCTACTTGTATGACTCAGTGCAATCTATGTAGCCTTTCTAGTCTTTGTTGTGTGCTAAGTAGGGACAATAATTCTCACCTGCAATGTTATTTTAACAACTGGCACACTGTAATGCCTTAGTGTGTGGTGTGTGGTGTGTGGTAGCCCCCACATCCTCATCTGTAAAGGGAAGTTTGGGAGGTACAATAGGGAATTGTGGGGAGAACTTGAATTCTAGAGTTGGGCTGCTGTCAGCCCATAGGACCTCTTTGTCTGAAGAAGAGAAAGGAAGTTGTAGCATGTTGGGTAATGGCGAGCAGAGTGTGCCCTCCTGTAACTAGAAGCAGATTTCCCTTCCCTCAGGTGAATGTAACCCATGCAGGGGCTCATTGGTAAGCAGAACTCAGGCTGGATTTCAACCTTCTAGCTGAGTGCCTTTGGCCACTGCTCCCACCCAGAGTAGTTGTTTTTTTTTTGTAACTTAGTAACTAATTTAAAAGTTTATTGTATTCTCATTAGAGAGAAAGAAAAAAACACTGATGTGAGAAACATCAGTTGGTTGCTTCCCTCATGTACCTTGACTAGGGATCAAACCCACAACCTAGGTATGTGCCCTGACCAGAGATAAAGCTGGCGACCTTTTGGTTATGGGACAATGCTCCAACCAACTGAGCCACAGTGGCCAGGGGCATAAGTTAGTAACTAAATTTAAATTAGTATTTAATACTCTCAGTTTCCATACAGTGGAATGGAATGGGTAAAGCAATACCGATCCGTCCTGTGGAGCTGCTGTGACAAATAAATGAGCAAACATGTAAAATGCCCAGCAGGGTATCTGGCACAAAGGTACATACTGTGGTTTTCTTTTCCCTTCCCACACAAAATAATATTGGAAGTATGTGTTTTTCTTTGAATTTCCTGCCTACGCCAGGAGTGGGCAAAAGAAGAGAGAAGAGTTGGCAATGATGCCTGCTGCTGCAGAAAGACAGAGAAGGTAATAGAAAGAAGGGTAGCAATTTACTGGAGTGGTCTGCTCAGGGGGTTTTGGGGAACTCCATATTATCATAGCCTGGAGTTCTATGACCTATTAGTTAATCTTGAACCTCAACAGTGTCAATTATTGTCAATCAGTGGCACCATTTCCACAGTCAGGACTAGGCACTGGTTGGCTGAGGCAGATCAAGAATTCATGCGTAGGTAGAGACAGATGGTCAAAGGTAGGTACTCTCCTGAGAGCCTCCAACACTCTGTTTATTTCTTTCTTGTCACCCTTATTTAGTTTTATACAAGTATCTGCTAAATTGTCTCCTTCCTCTACCCCACACCATAATGTCTTTGGGGGTGGAGCCTAGGTCTTCTCATCTTCATATCCCAGCACCCAGCAGGATGCCTGGCACATGATGGGACTCAGTGAATGTTTCCTTTCAGGACTGAATGAACACTGGTACAAAGGAGTTGGCATTTATTAGGTAACATAAATATACAAGGAATGACTCTCAAAGACATCTCTGTGTATGGGAAAGTGGAAAAAGGAGTAATATTTGCTGAACCTGATATATGTACCAGGATATCTTCTAGGGACTTTGCCACATAATTTAATCTTTTAAACAAGTTTATAAGTGCTATTGTACCAGTTTTAGAGATGGAGATAGGGAAGCCAAGCCAAAAAATTAAACTAGTTACCCATAAGATCTACATAACTTATGACAATATAGTTGAGATTTAAATCTAGATTTGTTTGACTGTGAAGCCCGTGAACTTTCAACTATACTAAACTCCTTTTCTGGAGGCAGGCAGAGACTGGATGTTCCAGAGATGGGAACATGAGAACCTGTGTTCAAGGATTGGGAGGAAGAAGGAGTTTAGGGAAAAAGACAGGCAAGACATTCAGTCAATGAATATTTATTAAGACCTACTTTATGCTAGGCAATATTCTAGTATACTTGTCACATGGGATATATCAATTAATGCATTGGACAAATTCTGCCCTTCTCGAGTTTGTAGTCTATGGAGTGGTATCATCCAAGTGTGAAACTAAATGTTAGGTCCAGGATGGCTATTTAGACTCCTGGCTGACCATCTGCAGGAGTTCCCAGGGCAGAATCAAAGATGGCAGGCAGGGCACAGGCATGTAGGATAGTGCTGCTGGGACCCTGGCTCAGTTAAGGAAAACAACCACCTCTGGATTATCAGGTTGGAAACATGGCTTCTGGAATAGTTCCACATTGGATAAGACAATAAGCTATGACTTGACATCTAGAGTACAGATATCTGATACATGATAGGGAAAGACTAACTCCTGACTTAGAGTATATAGGTATGCTAGTTTTTCCCTGTTTACAGTTAAGATTGATTTTACTGAATTTAGGGGAGAGTGAAGCCTGAAGATGGGCTTAAGCAAATTTAAGGAGCCAGGCAAATTATGTCATTTTAGAAGTCTCCAGAACAAGAGACCTCTACACCACTTAAAGGTAGACATTAGCAGCCATAATTGTCACACCTGGCATTTGGATCATTTGGCCACTCACCATCTCTTAACTGAGTGACCATAATAAGTCCCTTGGGATATGAGCAGTAGATTTTCTCTGGGATTAGGTGAAGGGTCTCTGCTTTAGAATCTACAACAAGCAAGCCATCCAGAAGTATGATCAGTTCTTGATTATTCAATTTCCTCTGGGCATAGGTAATGTAAAATAATGGAAAATCTAAAAACCATTTACATTTGGCCTTGGGATGCCTTATATAATTTTTTTCAGTAGGTTTACTTTCATAACGATGTTTGACTTAGGATGATATTAAAATTTGTTAGCTTTTGCTGAGCATACATCATCTGGGGGTGGGCAGAAGGAAATAGAGAGCAGGGACTCGGAGATGCTGGAGGAAGTGGCAGCGGACCCTGGATTTTTACCCGATAATCCCTGTTCCTGACTGTGCCCAATTCAGAGGTGTGGGCATTTCTCTAGAGGGCTTGGTGAGGTCAGTGTTTGATCCTTCCAGCTCAAATTCAGCAAGATCTATTGATGTGTCAGATAACATGATGAACACTTTAACTGCTCCATGTCATTTCATCTGTCCAATGGCTTCATAATATATGTATTATTATCCCTAAATTACAAAAAAAGGAAATTGGGTCTGTGCTTCCAAGTTACATAGCTAGCAAAACATGGAGCCAAGATTTGACCCAAGTTTTAAAAGCTTGCTGCTCTTTCCACACCTGGCTCATATGTGCGACGCCATCCATTCAACCAGTGTTTAGTGAATGCCTTGATGTGTCACCAGAGATACGGAGATGAATAAGGCTTTGCTTCAGGATGTTGGGCGAGGCACCAAAGCTTTCCTCTCTTCTAAAATTCAGATGAAAGTAAGATACATGAATTAATCACAGAGAATTTTAAACAAGTCCCTTAGTGGCTTATATCCAGAGGTTGTATCTACTTTGGGGAAGGGAAGTGGAAAGTGGTATAGGTGGCTGACTAATTCAGGTGTGCCCTTGTGTTTTGTCATTATTGTTCGGGTAAGTGCAGATCCTGTTGCCTCCCTGCCCCGAATAATTCAAACTGGCCCTGGATCCATTTTTTATTTATAGATCCCAGAATAGGCAATTTCTCTCCCTCCATCAGGGTAGCTGAGAAGAGAGAAGATGTTGGATGGCCTTCCTCATAATGGCCAAACTGCTTTTTATTTTGCTCTAGAATCTATCCCACCAGCCCTGCTGACTTCATTACTGTCCTTACAGCCCACAGAGTAGAGGCAGGGGGCCGACATTCTCCAGGCCAAGAATGGCTGGTATCTCTCTCTAGGGTACCTTCTACTTTCTGAGGAGAAACAAGTGGCAGTTTGAGTCTCTCTGTTGAAGCTGCTCTGTCTGGTATAAAATTTCCTGGGGCTGTGCAAGTCAACAGCGACGGTAGCATTTACAGTAACTGCCAAGCTTAATAGCATCTTGTGATGAAGTTTTACTGTAAACATCAGAGAGGGCGGAGGGCAGCAGGCGGGTGCTTTGTCCCCACTCAGAAATAACACTTCTCAGGTGTGCTTCTTTACTAGCTCTTGAAAGTGTTCCACGTGCGAGAATCCTGAGATTAGTACCAATGCCAACTGCTGAGTTTACTGTGCTTCTCTCTCTTTCTCTCTCTCCCTTCCTTCCTTCCTTCCTCCCTTCCTTCCCCCTTCCTTCCTTTCTCTCTCTTTCTTCCTTCCTTCCCCCTTCCTTCCTTCCTTCCT
>PVIA01005956.1:0-105855 GCA_004024845.1 Tonatia bakeri | reverse complement strand
GAGAGAAACATCAATGTGCGGTTGCTGGGGGACATGGCCTGCAACCCAGGCCTGTGCCCTGACTGGGAATAGAACCTGCGATGCCTGGTTCGCAGCCCGTGCTCAATCCACTGAGCTACGCCAGCCAGGGCCCAATGGAGTTTTGATAGCATTTAAATGCTGTCCAGATAGAGCGTCCTAAACACTCACCTACATGCAAAAGCTTATATGCCAAATTCACTTCTCAGTCTCCTACTTGCAATGTGACTCAAGATGTAAAAATGTCCATATTCAGAGTTCAGCACCAACACAAACATACCAAAAATTAATCCCCACTAATTTATTCCCAGTCTGCTCTCACTCCCCATCACCAACCAAACTGAAGAGCAAAGTCAACTGTAACATCCATGCAAATCACCTCCAGTCCAAATCACGGGCACTGATGTCAATCCTAAACTTCAACGTCGTATCTCTACTTATTGGATATTTCTCTTTTGATTGGAACTTTTCTTTTTTTGCAACCAAATTCTTCTTTTGAGATAGGGGCCTCATGTTAGGGTAGGGAGAGGGAAGAGAAGAAAACTTTTCATTTTCTTTTCTTTTTTTTACTGTTTGACACTATTACAGATGTCCCCATCTTCCTTCCTTTTAACTGGCACCTTCCTAAGTCAGGTCAGCCAGGCTGTGTTATCAGTCATCATTTATTCATCCATCACCCTGACTGTCCACTTTTAGTTTGTCGCTAATTCCTAATTCTTCTCTTACTGTTTTGTGGATTATGTCTACAAGGGCCACATAGATGCAGAAGAGGTGCTACTGTCCCCTATTCTTGCACCCATGAGAGACATCACTGATTGATCATAGCATTGCCCCCACTGAACCCAGACATTAACTCTATAAAATTCTTCCTATCACAGCTCCCCAGGGAGCCACAGTCATTGACTGGGGTTACATACTGTTAACCATGACTGCTAATCATATTGTTGTCCTCAGTGGGTTCCCCATTACCTGTACATCAACTTGCAGGACTTCAGCTTTATAAACAGGTAAAATAATAATATATTCTCCTGTGTCAGATGTTCAAGATCCTCTACAATTTGGCCCGAATCCTCCTGACCAGGCCTGTCTTGAACAATCCTCCAACATGAGAGCTTTGCAAATATTTCTGTCTTGAAACACCCTCATCAAACAAAATCTCAGGCAAAGTTCCAATAAATTAAACGGACAAGAAGAGCACGGACTGGGTTAATACAGACCTAGAAAGTCCAGCAGCGGCATACTATAAGCCCCTCACCCCGCCCCGCCCCGCCCCGCCCCGCCGCCCTGCTGACAAGAGAGCCTGAGACTTAAGCATTGGTCCTTAAGCTCTTCTGAAACTACGAAACAAACCAGAGACAGAACTAATCAAATGAGCCCAAACCCTTAAAACCTGAGTCCAGCAAGACAGACATTCCCCTTCCTCGTATGTAAACTTAACGTGATTTTCTTCTGCTCTGAAAATGTCAGTGCTCAGCAAAGAACAGGACAAGGTTAAGAGAATCTGACAGAAAGGACTGGATGGACTTGAACACTGAAGTCCCACAAGTTCATCTACAGAAGCAGCACAAGGTCTCCTGGCATATTCTCAACTCAGCCCACTGCCTTCCGGCTGCATAATAGCAGTAATTTTTTTTTACGCACCCTCATTCTGTCCTACCACATCTCATAATGTGTAAAACCCAGCTGGATAGGATATAAGATGTTGTCGAGCTGTCTTTAATCTTTAGCTTTTCCTCCATTCCTAACTACTGAGCTGGCACCTACTTAAGGTGCTGATGTTTACATCCTGCTTTTTTTTATTGTTCATTTCCAAGAAGCACTTTTTGCTGAGGGAGGCCAGTGGCAGGAATGCCGTTTGTCAGAGCTTAACCAGAGTGCTCTTTACCCTACCAAGAACCCAGAACCCTCTCGCTTTACATCCCAGAATTTCAAGCATTTCTTCACTCAATTTGTTTGCATTTCAGTGTAATTTTTTAATTCTTAGTTAAAAAGGAAAAATGTACATTCATTTACCTGTTTCTCTGAAACCACAGCTAAAATCACCTTCTTCATCAGGTTTTCCAGATGCCTTTTTTTATCCCACATTATGCCTGTCATCTGTTGATCATCACCGTTGAAATCAGACAACCTCTGATGGACCTTTCTGCTGATGTGAGTCCTATTATCTTAAAAAAGTTCCTGTCCCCAAAGATGCCCAGTGTACAGGCTGGACAGGGGTACAGCAGACACAGTCCCCTCTCAGATACCCACACATGGCTGAACACTGTCCCTCAGAGTCCTCTAACCCATACTGCCTGGCCTCGCTCTGCCTTGCCACCTACTACATGGCTTGATTTGTGCTCCAAAGTTTTGTGCTTAAGGACTGGCCATGAACGTCAACGTGACAACAAACAAACAAAAAGAGTTAGATTAAACTACAGGGGTAAACTTTTATAAATACTTCGAAATTAACTCTCAGTAATTTTAGGAACCCATAGGTTAAAGACATTTCATGAAACGTCTTTTCTGTTCGGGTGAGTAACAGAGAGCTGACCAACATTCTGTTCGGCACTCAGCTTCTCCCTGGCTGCCCGGGGTGAATGAATAGGAGCCACCAGGGAGAGGCCCAGAATGGGCCTGAGGGAGACGGGCTACCCTCCAGAGTCCTCCAGAACCCATGAGGGCTTGCCCCACAACTCAGTTCCTAGGCTTTTGTTTTGTTTGTTGTTAAATTATTCCAGTTTGTAATAGTGACTATTATTAAGTCTAACTGCTAGCAAACCCTAAAGTAGTCCCTTCTACCCAATCAGGTTTTTTATAGCCCTACTTTTAAAAGAATGCTAATACAATAGATATCAGGAAAAATGCCTATTGCTTTATTTTTAAAAGTCACAGAGATAAAACAATATGAAGGCACCTAAGCAAAATGAGTATACAAGTACACATTTTAATGCAATACCAATAAGGTAAGGTAGAGTACAGGGGACTAAAATAACTCTCACTTCCAGCACAGCTGCCCAGAATAGATTACTATTAACAATCTACACTTCTTTTGCATTCTCAAATCAAAGGTCAAGGATCACACCTCAGTGATTAACTTTCCAAGCAAAGGCCACCCAGCTGACTCATAATGTTGTAGGGCACCAGCCTCACACCACACCTAGCTTCTTGCTTCTCACTCCCCTCCTTCACCATTATACTCTCCCATTCAATAACTTAATGAGACTGACAGAAAGTGAGAGCAGGTGTGTGCAATATGTTGTTTTCATCTCCCCACTTGGAGTTATTAGCACCTCCCATCACTCAAGTTGGCAGATCCATTTTAATATCAGCATCACACACAAGCTGCATCCTTGAGAAAGAAGGCCGTTTCAGAGTTTTCTGGTGAACTATTACTTAGATAATAGAACATTTATTTAATGTCATTATAAAATTAAACTTTACCATGGGGCCTTTAAAAGGCTAACAGTTTAACTTCCCTTTTTGACATGCAAGAAGATAAGATTCGCCTCACATGAAAATATGGAAGGGTACTTTTAACCACTGTGGCGATTCTACTAGGCTGCTAAGTACAACAGATTCTTTTTCTCCACTGTATAAAAGCATGTACACTCATACATGCTTTAAAACTACACCACGTTACATATGTAGAGGAAGTTTACCACCCGTGATTTCCTGACAGACTACAGCAGCTCTCCATCCCAGTTACACACAGATGCGCTAGGTTTCAGACTCATTCAAATTGTCAAACGCATGTCATGACTCAGCTTCACCAACAGGACCGTCCACTCCACACAACTGCAACCAGTTTAAAGAGCAGGAAAACATTTACTTGGCAAAGTGGTGCATGAAAAGTAAGGTTAGCATAATGCTCTACTTTCTTTTATACAATTTTATATATTTTGAGGAAATTCTTCAGGAATGTGTTTAAAAGATGGAGCATTCATTTTTAGAAGTTAATTACATACCATTATGTTCCAAGTACCACGGGAAATCACTGTGAGCACTTACGTTGTGCTTGAGGATTGAAAAGACAAACCATGACAAGATTTATCTGTTAAAGGTAAGTTAGGTCACACTAACGCCACATATACCTGTTATTGCTAGATAAACTTTGCCAGGATAGAGATAGTATCAGTGAAAAAATTGCTATTGAGTTTTCTCTGTTTGCTAATAAAGATGGTAAATTACCCGGTCGAAATCTGTCATTTGTTAATCAAATTTAATACTAATTCCTTCCTGCAGACACATGCAGAAGACAAATTATCAATTTCTGTAAATCATAATTAGTTCAGAGGCAAGTTCCAATTCCTGAAGATTAGCTCAGTGTAGTTTAAATTAAAGGCATTCAGTTCCCATACAAATTGTAGAAAACCTCAGCCTTCACTGAGGTGCTTGAAATCTTGGGTTACGACCACTTGAAAATTTGTGGTAATAATTCAAAATGCATTGACTTTGTTATATTCACCGATGCCAATGTTCACTAGTGTGCAGGCAAGAGACCGTGTGGAGAAGTATTCCACACGGCTCTGCCACCCACCCCCGTGTAGATGGCCTTACTGCCACCGAAACCCGGGCCCTTTCCAATCTTTAATTTTCTTTAAGAGTGGATAAGTGCTGTGAGCAAAACTGCTCGCCACTGCTCTTGTGGTGCTTATTTAAAAAGAAATAAAACATGATTAATGTCAAGTGCTTTACAATTAAAAATATATGACAGGATGGTCATCTGGGCAATTTAACTACATCAGGAAGGGTCACAGGCCTATGAAGTTTGAGAAACCCTGGGCTAAACTCAGTGCAATGTATTTATTGTCACTCGTAGCATATTAGATTATTAAAAGGGACATGCTAATGTGACATTTTACTATTACAAAGGAAACTCAGTACTAAAATTAGAGCATAAATCAGGCAGAGATGCTTCTAGACATGCAATCAGCTCTGTTTTCCACTCATCTTCCTTTATGCACCAAGGGGTTACATTAAATTTCGTTTTGTGTTTATTTGTTAACCATATGCAATGGTTAACATATGCTGCTTTCTAAGTTCAATGTGAGTAACAAAAACTCAACTATATCCTAGTAAAACAGATTAAGTTTAATACAGATAAAGCAAGGCAATTAGGGCATCAGAAAAATATACTTTAAAAATCAAGACTAAAATATAAACCTATTAGTTTTGAATATTTATCCAGATTACATTTCATATGCAAGATTTTTTCAATAAAGTTCTCTTCTTTATTGCAGGAAAGTATTTATACCCATAAAATACTAAAATTTGTCTTTGAACAACAGCAGGACAACCCAACTAATTCTGGTCCCAGAACAATGGCTACTTTGGGGGTATAAACACCAGACAATATAAAGTAAATCACTGTCATGAAATAATAATTAGGATTGCAAAAATAACCTCCACTGACTCAGCTGACTAATGCACAAATCCTGTTCCAGCACATATTTTGAGTCTGAAAGTCACCAAATGAAATTAGCACTTTCATTCCAGAGGAAGATTCTGTTGGTATTTCTGCCTGGAAGGAAAGGGAAACCATTTCATATTGTCTCACTAATCCAAAATAGCAAAAGCTTGTCATCTCTGTGGCTTAACAAGAAAACTGTTCCAGGGCTTGGCAGAGAAGATCACAGTTCAGTTCCACAGTATTCTCCTCCATCTCCTTCCCACCCCATTGTTCTAGGTCTCCCCCTCAGCAACGGGATTAAAGATGCATATTTCACTCAGAACATACATGTCTATAGAACTGTGGGGCTGGGCAGGTCAGTGACTGAGAGTCCTTAGTAACACGGGCAAAGCCACGGGCTGGACACTCACATAGACAAATTCTGTTTTCATCTGTTTCATTGCCTTAACTATCTCCAACACCAGTCACCCCATCAAAAATGCATGCTGTTGGTCAAAGGGTGATTAATAAAGTGCATGAGAATGGTTCAGTACATCCTCATCAGGAAAGCCGGGGAAGGAAGAAGGAAGAGAGGGCAGGGAGAGGAAGAACCTCATAAAATTCCTCAAGTGCTCTGCCTTACTGTCTGAGAGCCTATGCCCACTGTCTTTTTATAAAAAGGACAACATATTTGGGTCATATATATTTAAACATCAAATAGGAATACACAGTGATTAAGAAAATGGCTAGTTAGCTAATTTATTCTGAGTTTGTACTATACAAACTTGCAAAAAATTAACTAAATCTATATAAAATTAAACAATGCTTATGCATTAAATGCTATATTTCATGCCTTAAAATAATTCAGTGCAGCACATTAGCAATTAGCATTTGCTTTGTTTTGAATTCATTGAATTTATATCATCCTTCAACACTGTTTAGCGAAAGCAAACAAAAACAAAAAAATCACATTATTCTTCCTAAGCCATACAAACGTGATCTGGAAAGTCACGTTTAAAATTGCTATCATGGATTAGCTTAAGGCAATTATTTCACTTGCTACATTCTTTTACGAGAAGTTAAAAAAAAATCAAGCTTCTTGCCTAACAAGAAAAATGAAATCCCATTAGCTGTGTCTCCAGTGTATATTAACATTCCTTTTGTTTAGAAAGGTTAATATCCCCCAAATAAAGGAGCATACAGTGCCTGTTAAAATAATTACATCATGACATTTTAGAAAGGTTGGCAGATAGACGTGGTTGCAAGCAACGAAACAAACAAAAGTAAAAGCGAGTACTTTTTAAATTATCCATGATTTCAAAAAATGGAAAGCTCTAGAAATTCCACCATGTTTGCAATTTCCTACCAGTTTGGCCAGTCTCTGGTATTTGGTTGTTTTCCCTCTTCATCATTATTTTTCTGTTATAGAAATTTACGAAGGATGTACCTTCATGCTCTAAATCATACAATTCACTGTCTGAAAAGGAAACTACAAATCTGACAACAAAAGAATTTTACAACAGGTCAGTGGTGGATAGCATGAGCTACCAAACCCAAGTGTTTCGCAGCCACTCGGAGTCCCAAAGGGTAATACCCAGTGCCATTAAGAAAAGAATGGTTTTTCTATCCTCGGCAAGCTGAGTTAAAGGCCCAATATCAGTAAAACTGAAATCAGTGAACAATTAAAGTCCTGGAATTCACTCCAATAAGCCCTAAAAGAAAACACTTCAAACTTTATGTAGACAAAATATGGCACTCTGACCCTGACACTTGGGGCAGAAAGGAGCAGTTCTCCACATAAGTAAAACATACTATTAATCTTTCAAACATTTGTATATAGCAAACATTATTTAAATAAAGAGTAGACCTAATCATAATTAAAAACCTACCTGGCTCTCTATTTCTCCCTCTCCAGGGCATGAAAGTTCCTCTGGAGTTCTAGAACAGAGTGTCCGGTTCTGCCACTGCTCCCAGGGATTGAGCCAACGAAAAAGGCAAGACAAAGATGACGAAAAAGGCAATGGTTTTCCCCACCACCACCTAAACCATAGAAAAGTCCCTCAGATAATGATAGCTCAACCTCTGGACCACAGGTCAAGGAATCTAATTGAAGAAGTACTTTAAGAGGATTATCAATATTTCAAAAAGTCATGGAATGCTTTATCAGCAATTCCCAATAATACCAATAACAAATTATGCATATGTAGTGAAAAAAGGCCACTGCTTTAAGAGATCAAAAAATATAATAAATACAAATTAAAGGCCCTCAAATTACATAACAAAATAATCAAAAGAGTTATTAATCTACAGAAGAACATTCAGAGCAACATCTCAGCTGAAGTCTCACAACCAGCCTGTGAAGGACAGCCCATCCTGGCTTTGTAGGGTAGCCATCCTTTCGGCGCAGGGCTGTTCAGCATTCAATGATGCCCTGTAGTACACAGCTCATGCAAACAATCCCTGTACTTAAGAATCAATCCCTGTACACTTGTTGAATGAATGAATGAGTGAGTGAGTGAATGAATGAATGATTTTCATGGAATAGTCTTCCAAAGCAACCTCTAACACATCTAAACTGACACTTTTATTTAATTGTCACAGCCTATGAAGAGGGCCGGCTAAAACAGAGAAAACTTTTTTTCCCCTAGAAGCCACCTAAGAACGTATCTCCAGGAAAAAACATTAGAGAGTAAGCAAAGAATTCCTTTTTCTTTCATGTGGAGGAATATGTGTTTCTCAATAAAAAAAAAAACAGAAGGTAATTATGATGATGGTGGTGGGGGTGGTAATTGATTATGATTACGGTGGGGGCGGGGTAATTATGACAGCACTTGTGGGGTACTGCACACTCTTCTAAATATCTTACGTAAATTAACTAGTTTAATCCTTACAACTACCATATGAAATAGGCATTATTATTATTCCCACCTAGCAGTTACAACAGAGGTTAAGTTTCATTCAGCTAGTGCCTAGCACAGCCAGATTTCGAGGCCACGCAGTCTAGCTCCAGAGTCTGTGCTTTTAACTTACACTATACTGTTTGTAACAGCACTGTTGAAAGGAACTTTTTGTCATGATGGGAATGTCTATAGCTGCACTGTCTAATACAGAAGTCACTGGGAACATGTAGCTACTGAGCTTTTGTAATGTGACTAACACAACTATGGAGCCGAACTTTTAATTTTACATAAGTTTAAATAAAATAGCCATATGTTAGTTATACTTAAGTTTAATTCTGTAACATGGACCACAAGACAAAGCTCAATAACTACTTAGTGTACTATATGAGGCATACAAAGAAGGTAAACCTCTGTTGTCCGTATTTCCCTGTAAATGTGTGTGTTGGCGGTGGGGGAGGGAGGACAGAGGTAATAGCAAGAACATTTATTCTTACACATATTTCTTAGGGAACACATCATCTTCGGGGAATTTCTCCCACACTTCATTCAACAAATATCACTGGACACATACTACAGGCTATGGTGAGGATAAAAAGACATAGGACAACAAAAACACATTCTCACATATCGTTAACACAACATTTTTGACACACAGTGTGTACCCAACAAATATTAGACAGATAGATGAACAGATGGATGGACAGACCAATGGGAAAATGCTGGGACCTTAGTCTTAAGAAAGTTACAATCCAGGAAAAAAGATACCATAAAATGTTATCATTTTCCTTCACAAACCTGTTGCACGTTTCCTTTATCAGCAGCATCCAAACAAACAAGCCAAAAATGGAAAGTCCTCTTTGAATCAAGTTGATTTTTGTTTCCTTTCTGCTTCTCAGACCATTGTCTATACTTGGTCCTTACTATCACTGCTCCAATTTGGTGCCATTTCATTTAGATCTTTGTAATAGTCTGTATCCTCATCTTCCTTTCTCCAGTACTGCCTTCTTTAAACCCATCTTCCACGAAATTCTCCAAAGTTACTTTCTTAAAATGCAAGTCTGACCTGGGCATCCTTCTGGTTAAAATCCTTGAATGGGTTCTCTCTAGTCTAACATAAAATCCAAGCTCCTTAGGTACACCATGGCCACAGTAAGTTGGCTAGTGATAATCTTTCCAGCCTCATCACTCATTTCATTTTTTAAAAAAAATAATAGCTCCTTGTAGTATTATTTATGTTTGTAGACCTTAACTTTTTCAAAGACTGAAAATCAAGCCTTATACTATATACCTTTAGTGTTGAGTACAGAACTTCACAGGCAGTAGGAAGGAACTACATAAGAAAAACTATTATCAGAGATGGAAGGTATATTTGCTATAATTTATGCAAGTAACTTAAAAACTGCTTTGGGCTGATAGGGAAAAGAATAAAACGTAAACTGGGAAGGCATTCTAAGGTGCCTTTGAGCTACAGTAAATTTCAAGTAAAGGAAGTATCACAAACATTTATCAATTATCATCTCAGGTCATATAACAGTATAGGAAGTGTGGAAATTTTATCTCACTTTCTCTGTGCCATTCACCTTTGCCCACTGCTTTCCTAGCTACCACCCAACTCATATTCAGAAAGGATTTTTCAAACTTATCATGATAGCACAGTCTATGGCACCAAGGGTTAAAAGTGAGCAGGACTGCTGAGTATTAAAGGTTCAGAACCTATTTTTAGCATTTCTTGAACTTCTTGATTCCTGGCTTCCTTTAGTAAACAGAGGTAGGCAAGCCCTAGCTTCCTGAGAAACTCACTTCTACGTAGCTAAGTAAGTAAACTGTAGGAGACTGCTCTGAGTGGCGTGGGCCCAGCTCCCACGTGGAGATGCACAGGACCCACGCCCACGAATAGGTTCTCCCATGGGGAATCAGGCCTGCAATATACCTAGGCTGCTATGAGTCTTGCTTTTTGCTAAAACTCCCTCACCCTGAATTGAGGACATTTACTGCAAAGTAGCTTCCTAAAATCCATGCTAAACCTTCCAAGGATGAGTGTAACCAGTTCAAACACTTTTGCCTTTTCATTTGCAAATATCCCTCTTCTGTGATGTGATTAGCAGCATTGGCTCCTTTGTTTTCTGTAAAAGGTAACCACCTAAAGGGAACCTATGCATAGTAAATGAGGACCATCATGTAATGGGTGGAGAAACCCAATAAAGGCCTGTCATGGCGGAGGCCACAGCTTTTGCTCCCCTTGAGAGAAAAGCCATGCTGTCCCTTTTCCTCCACCGGACTCAGTAGTCTGTGAGAATATCTCATTTCATCCATAATGACGAGAACACTGCGGGTCAGTGTCTGCATCAAGAACCAGTCCTGCTCTCACAATCTCTACTATTCCTTCTTTCTTCTCATTTTGTCCTCAGTGTGGTTGGCCAAAAGGCAGTAAGATTCCAAGATCAGGATTTGGAAGAGGTTCAACATATGCAAATGAATCAATGTAATATAACAAATTAATAAAATGAAGGATAAAAAAATCATATAGTCATCTCCACAGATGCCGAAGAAACACTAGACAAAATTCTATATCCATTTATGATAAAATTTTTCAACAACATGAATATAGAGGGAACATACCTCAACATAATAAAGGTCATACTTAACAAGCCCACAGCTAACATTATATTCTATAGTGAAAAGGTGAACGCTTTTCCTCTAAGATTAGGAAAGACAAAAATACCCACTCTTGCCACTTTTAGTCAACATAGCATTAGAAATCCTAGTGACAGCAATTAGGCACAAAGGAAAAAAAAAACAGAGAAAGATAACCCAAATTTGAAAGGAAGAAGTAAAACTGTCACTACTTGCAGATGAAGTGATACTATATATAGAAAACCCTAACGACTCCACCAAAACAAAAAAAAAAAAGAAAAAGAAAAACTATTAGAACTAACAAATAAACTCAGTAAAGTTTGCAGGACACAAAATCAATATACATAAATCTGTAGTGTTTCTATACATTAACAATAAACTATTAGAAAGAGAAATTAAGACAACCACATATACAATTGCATCAGAAAGAATAACATACATAGGAATAAGTCAAGCCAAGGAGTTAAAAGGCATATACACTAAAAACTAATAAGACATTGATGAAAAAAACTGAAGAAGGCATAAATGTGTGCTCATGAAGTGGAAGAATTAAATAGTTAAAATGTCCACACTACCCAAAGCAGTCTACAAACTAATGTAATTTCTATAAAAATTCCAGTGACATATTTCGCAGAACTAGAACAAAAATTTTCTAAAATTTGTATGAAACCCCAAAGACCCCAAATAGCCAAGCAATCTTGAAAAAGAACAAAGCTGAAGGTATCATGCTCCCTGATTTAAAACTATATACAAAGTTATAATAATAATCAAAACAGTATTGTATCGGCATAAAAAATGGACATAAGATCAATGGGACAGAATTGATCCCACAGAAATAAGCCCACACAGAATGGACAATTGATTTATAACAAAGGAGCCAAGAACATACACTAAATGGTGTTGGAAAAACTTGACAGCCACATACAAAAGAATGAAACTAAATCACTACCTTTTGTCATACAGAAAAATTAGCTCAAAATGAATTAAAGACTTAAATATAAAACCTGAAACCATAAAATTCTCAAAAGAAAACATAGGTGGTAATATACTCCTTGGCATGAGTCTTAGCAATGTGTGGATCTGACTCAAAAGGCAAGGGAAATAAAAGCAAAAATCCAAGTGGGACCACATCAAACTACAAGGCATTTGCACAGCAAAGGAAAGCATCATCGAAACAAAAAGGTGACCTACTGAATGGGAGAAGATATTTGCAAATCACATATCTGATAAGGTGTCAATACCTAAAATATATAAAGAACTCATACAATTCAACAACAACAAAGTCAGACACCCTGATTTAAGAATGGGCCGAGTATCTGAATAGACAGGTTTTCAAAGAAGAAAAACAAATGGCCATAGGCACAGGAAAAGATGCTCAACATCACTAATTATTAGAGAAATGTAAATCAAAAGCAGGCACCTGTTAGAATGACCATTCTCAAGAGGAAAAGGAATAACTAGTTTTTGTGACAGAAGATGTGGAGAAAAGCGAATGCTCACACACGGCTGGCGGGAATGCGGACTGGCGAAGCCGCTATGGAGAACAGGGTGGGGGTCCCTCAACAAACTAAGAATAGTACTGCCGTATGGTCTGGCTGCTACACTTCTGAGTACTTATCTGCACAGTAGGAGAACAATTTGGTAAGGTATGGGCACCCTATGTTCATATGAAACAATCTAAATGTCCATCGATGGATAAATGGATGAAACAGATGTAACATACTCAACAGAGTAATACTCAACCATAAAAAGAATAAAATCTTGCCATTTACAACAACATGGATGGACCTGAAAGGTATTATGCTAAGTAAAATAATTTAGACAAGGACAAACAATATATGACTTCATTCATATGCACAATCTAAAGAAAACAAAACAAACAAGACACAGGAAACAAACTCTGAGACAGACAACAGGCTGGTGGTTACCAGAGGGCAGGACAGGTGAGGAGGGATCACAACGGGTGAACAGGGAAAACAGTATGGAGATGGATGGCAAGCAGATTTTTGGTGTTGATCATTTTGTAGTATATATATGGGTGTTAAATTACAATGTTATATACCTAAAACTTATATAATGTTATATATCAATTTTATCTCAATTAAAAAAAAAGATTTGGAAAAGAGGTGCAAGCCTAGTAGCCCATCAGTCTCAGGTGCTGGTGCCTCGACGCCCACTCCACAAATCCTGCAGCACTGGAAGAAAGTGCAGCAAGTGGGGAGAGGGGACTTACAAGGTGGATACCTTACTTCAATTCTTAACAACTTGGAAGAACAGAGTATTCAGTTTGTAAGGATTATAAAGCATGTGAAGATAAGTGATAGAAGGCTGGAAAACTAACTCATGATTAGACTGATTACCAACCAACGTAAATTTTATGTCTACATTCAAAAGAGTGATAGGTTCTTTGTTGGTTTGTTTTAAATCATAGACAGGATAGAAAAAAAACAAGGGTCTAACATATGGTAAATAATTAATAAATATTTAGTCTGGCAGCAATATCTCAACTGATCTGGAAGCAGAAAAGACTAAAAAAAAAATCTGGAGAAAACAGTTAACAGACCAATACAATAATATAGTGTGAAGAAAAAAAATTTAAATTGTTAAAAAGGATTAACTGATAAAAAGACAAAGGGAAACAATCATTTACTGAAAACCCATTATGTGCCAATCTTTTTGCTAGTCATTATTTTAACTAGTCTTCACAATTCTATACCTTAAACATGATCACTCACAATTTCAAGTTAGGAAACCAAGGCACAGATGATGTATAACTTACTCAAGGTCACATAGTTGGGAAGAGACATGTAAACTTCTGTCTGTAGTCAGGGACCAAGCTCACTCTATCCACACAACCCTGATTCTCCAGACTTGGAAATCAGCTGGATGAAGCAGGGCAACAGGGAGGATCAAGAAACACCAGAAAGTTTCTGAGCCAACAATTTCTGAAGTCAACTATGTAGTAGGCCCTGATCAAAGTACTGTAGACAGAAACTTCAATGTGACACAGTCCTTGCCTCGAAGGGATTACAAGTGGCCCGATGATTACAGCGTAAGATAAATTCAACCCTAAATAGCAATAGGGGGGTCATGAGAAAAAGCAAGTTTATGTGCTTAAGAAATTTCCCAGGAAACTATAGGACTGTGATAGCTAGAAGTATTCAAATAATACTGAAATTAGGATAACTACCACCGAGTCTCCAGAGTGTTTCTCAATGTCATTAAAAAGAAGGACTCTCCACAAATTAGTGATCATTAACTTAATTATAAGTTATTATGCACTCATTTTATTCACCAATACACTGTGGAGAGGATTTCCCTAAACATCTCTAATGTATCCACAGATGCCAGTTAAAATAAATCCTGCCCCTGCCCATTTTCCTCCTACTAGAACAAAACACTCCTGCACATCTTGGAGAAGTTTAATTGGCTACAGTGACACTGGTTGAAATTATCAAACTTCAAAACCCCAAACTTTCAGCATTTCCAACTCAAAACACAGAGAAAATAACTAATTCAAGAATCATATCAAGAGAAATCGAGTTATGGGCAAACTACCTAGAAATCAAAAACTATATTTAGTTCAACTTCAAATCTCTCTCTCTCTCTCTCTCTCTCTCTCTCTCACACACACACACACACACACACACACACACACCCCAATAGGCGCAAACTCAGAAAGTGGGTTCATCACTGAATTTTTCTGCTTCATGCATTTTTATAATTCTCATTTATGTGTTTTATAATTCACATGGGAGTAGTAGTCACTATACCCATTTTATAAAATGAGAAATGAGGGCAGTAAGCTCAAGCAACTTGACCTAAATAAGCTGTAATTTTGGCAGGACTGAAAGTAAATACAGGCATACCCCGTTTTATCGTGCTTACCTCTACTGCACTTCACAGATACTCCTTTAAAAAAAAAAAAACAGATTGAAGGTAATCTCCACCAGTAAAAAGATTATGACTTGCTGCTGAAGGCTCAGATGATGGTTAGCAGTTTTTAGCAACAATGTCATTTTAACTTAAGGTATGTACATTGTTTTTTATATATAATGCTATCGTACAATTAAGAGACCACAGTAGAGTCTCTTTAATTATACAATAAACATAACGTTTTATGTGCCCTCTGAAACCAAAAACTTTGTGTGACTTGCTTTATTGCATTATTTGCTTTATTGGGGTGATCTGGAACCAAACCTGAAATATCTCTTAAGTATGCCTGTATAAAAGTATTAACAATTCTGAAAGCAAAACTAGAGGCAGAAAAGATAAATCCCCTCCAACAAAGAAGAAGGCATTTATGAATATTCTCCATTTACCCTCAGCGCCTAACACAGGCCCAAGCACATGATGTAGCCTTGATAGATAGTTTTCAATAAATAAACAAAGAAATGAGAGAATGTCTGTGAATGAGGGGCTTAATGAAATCAGTGGTACACTCCACTTCCCTACAAGGGATATTTTTTCAATGGGGCTATAAAGCATTCCTAGTATGTTTTTAAGTGGCACTTACAAAACTGATAGCAGTCCACATAAATTCTAATGTGACCTCTACTTAGTAGTATGTAAGAACACCAGTCTGTTGGGGTACTACTAGTTTTAAGCTAAACTCAAAAAACTTTGGCACTGTTTGTTAAGTTGAATGCACTACCATTAAACACACACACGTAAAAATGGAGACAACTTGACATAACAGCTTTAAAAAAAACACAATTACCCGCCCCCCAAAAAACTATCTATTTTCAGAAATGTAACCATTCTTTGTATTTTCCAATTCTTACCAGTTGGTATTATAACCAAAATGGGGGGGGGGGGGTATGTATTCCAACGATGTTGTATTACTATGAAAACATTTTTAAAATCCTTCTTTGGAATTTTAGTATTGGCCTACAAAAGTCAACTAGCTTTTAGAGAAACCTATCAAAGAATACAATTGTAAAGAAAATTTAAATTTAAATATATGCTGTTTCCATCCCCCTCCTGCAACAAAGCCTCCAGTGTGACAGTGCAGAACTGCTTCTCAGACCCTCCAGAGGCCCGCCAGACCTGCAGGCTGAAACCCAGCTCCCTCCCCCAAAGGTGTTTCCTTCCACTCGCCCTGCCCTGCAGGCAACACATCGCTGTGTATAAACTACAGCTTTGCTGTTACTACTGGGAAAATAAACAAAAGGAAAAGAGTCTTCCCTTAAGAAGACCTTACAGTACAGGGTTTATTCATTCATTTTTAAATGTTTGCCAAGTTCCTATTATGTTGAATAGGAGGTGCAAGGAACTGAGTCTTGTGTGCTTGTAGATTTCCCTGTCACAGCTTCATAAAAATCCACATAAACCATAAAGAAATGCCAAAGGGCCCATGGGCGGAGGTTATCACAGACTTTAAATCAGACAGACTTGATTTTAGTCTTCTCTGCACTAATTGGCCAGTGGTTTGGGGCATGTTACTTAACTGTTCTAAACTCTGTTTCTTTTCTAGAAAATGGGGATGATGAGATTGTCTCTCTTAAAAAACGTGCTGTGAAGATTAATAAAATAACGTATTTTTAGCATAGCATAGCATCTAGCCCATAGCAAGTGCTCAGTAAATGAGAGCTGTCTGTGGCTTAGCTAAACAGCATGACTGTTTTATTCATTCACTGCTTGAAATGAGTACTTAGTACTGCAGGTACCACTCACAGGTGAGGCACTGAGAACACAGATAAAATCAAAACAGAAAGAGCCTGTCTTCTTGGAGCTCACAGTATAGTATAAGAGTCATATGCTAAACAATCAGTTGATTATAATGTATAAGTGCCATAAAAATTATATTTTTCTAACAGTTTTATTGAGGTATAATTAACACACAATAAACTCCACATGTATAAAGTGTGCAGTTTAGAGAAATTTGACGTCTGTGTTACCTCAATGATTTTAAACCCTACTGGACAATAGGATTATCTCCTACAGTCTACCATACACACACCTGTACCTTTTCTTTCAAAAATCACCTCTCCCACTAAACTGACCCCTATAAACACTGAGGAGCACAAGAAAATCTGGAATTAACTACTTTTCTAAGATTTTCCTTCCCAAACACCACATGTCAAATACTATTTCCCTATTGTTCAAGACTTTATATTCCTACTGAGTACTTCATACTGACCACTATTTTTATTGTCAGAACAGAAGGAGAAATGCTTTGTGCTTCTCACATCAAGCAAACAAAACCAAGAGGAGTAACCTTGAATCAGTCATCAACGAAAACTGTCAGGATAGCTCTGTATATACACATGTATGCATTACCATTTTTTTAAATACAATATGAGAGACATCTGTGTGGCCTGTCAGAAAAGTGGATGTTTTTAAGAAACTGTTCTATAGGTGTTCTAGGATACCGAATATGGTTTCCATGAAGACTGACCATTTTCCAATTGAGTGGTCAAGCACACAGCTCAAAGGTATGAGCTTCTGATACAGAACCAGTGCAGTGGCAAGGCAAGCAACTCCCTCCACCAGATTATTAGGTAATTAATTTCAGGATATAAAAATTGGATTAAAAATTCTCTTTCATTTCAATATTCAAGTTTTTATGTTTCTAATTAGTCTAACATATCACCATGAAATAACCTATCTCAAACACCAAGTGCAATGGTTGCCACATAGTAGGCACCTCAGTAAAGCACAGCTATTAGAGTAACATTAGTAGTAGAAGACCAGCTCAAGGCAAAGATACGACACAATCACATTCCAGCTTCCTTAGACGGCGGGTCCCTTCCTGGATTACAGTGAATCCCACATTTTCAATCAGTCATCCTCAAAACTGCACATGTCCTATCCTGAATATCTACGTGTGATCAGTACCGAACAGACGTTTTTTAAGGATGAGTAAGATAGGACAGTCCTAACTCAGTATTTATTAAACATTCTAAATTTCTTTCATTTAAATAGAAGAGAATGACATGTGCAAACACGCTCACACTAACTCTGTACTACTCCAGATGCAATTTGTCTACTAACAGGTGTAAGTCTGAGACTTGTGAAAATAATAAGATACACAGTAAAATGTGACGTTACACAAGCTTCAGCAAATGCTCCTCAATTATCCTCAAAACAGCCTTGGTATTTCAGTTCCTAGGGTTCTCCACTCAGAACATTTGTGAAAGTCTTCAATAACATTCCAGATAATGACAACATTCATTCACTGTGCACCTACTATGCACCTGACGCTGGTATGTCAAATTCTGCAGGCAACTGGTTGAGAACATCACAGAGGATGGCAAAAACAAGTCTTTCTTTGGCAGTAAAGTATCTGCTATTTAGACTTTTGCTTTAATCACTTACCTAAAAGTTGACATTGACATTGTACTTGTTATTAAAGACTCAAAGAGTAAATAAATTATATAAGTGCCACTGCAACACAAATGAGCCACCTGAAAACAACTTGCACTTTTGCTGACTTCATGGCTGCACCCTCAGCAGAAACATACAGTGAAATTAAATTACATTGCCGATAAAAGTTTTATGTTGCTAGGCATAGATGAAATGGTGCATTTGCCAAAACCTGCTAACACTGCTTACATGATTATTAATGGTAACAGGGATGTATACGAACAGCATCAAACAAGTAACCGGGAGGGAAAAACACATACACACACATTCCATATGAAATCCTAGAATTAAATGCTGACACCCAAAAGGCAGGCAGGTTAAGTGACTGCAGCAGATGAAAATGTTTCAAAGCCAGATATTTCCTGTCGAAAATTCCTTACATTCCATGACTAAATCCTAAAGGCCACAAGCAGCATTACAATCTCAGATTCTGCTTACGAACAGAAAGAGAACTGTACTTGTGCGGCCATGCTGTCAGCAGAAGCCCTAGAGAGAACACAGTTGCAGTCCTAAGGCAAAATAAAAGTGTCTGGGAGGCAATTCACACGTTTCCAAAGAGTGATGACTGTGACCTTGAGCCCCTTCTAAAGGTGCCACGACTTTAGTCTTGCTGGGCTCCTACAGCCAGCACACAAGATCCACCAAGAATTTGTTATTTTAGGACTTTAATTCAACAGTAAGATGAAACTGCCATGATGCTCTCTGGTCCTCATGGCAAGCACTAATATTTACTGAGAATGAATAAATGTACTTGGGATTCAAGTATGCACACTATGTTTTAATGTGCAATTTACATTTTGACTAAGAATCTCTAAAATAATATCCACATGTAATTGAGAATGCCCTACTTTTTTGGATCTCAAATTCCACTAAAAAGTGAGGGGAAGGGAGGAGAGCTTGCTAAAGAAATGGAAAACAAAAAGGCACCATTTAAGTAAAACACTATCCATATAGCTCACGATGACATTAAATCACCATCAATATCTAGTGCTTGTCTCTGCAACCTCATTAACAAATAATCCTTTTAAAACTAGAGCTACTGACAGGTTTCCAGAAACACAAAACTGGATACCTGGCAATTCTCTTGCCAGAGAGAATTCAGTACCACTACAGGAAAGTAGTAGTCAGCCTTGTAGTTGATCTACAGCCCATAAAGGAAACCAGAATGCATAGCTCAGGTTCTACCGATGGCTACCCAGCTCTCACTCAAAACATTTGGAGTCCCAGAGTAGATTCAGCACTGTAGTCTCTGAATATATTGAGCGACCTGTGTCTTGTCGAAATTGACCCCTGAATGGTACATACAGCTATTATTTATGACTGCCTATGGTTCTTTACCATATTTTGCATCTGATTGAGATGGAAGCAATTCTAAAAATCAAATTCATTTCAAGGAAAATTCATACTGTATCTTCAGATAATACACGTGTGTGGGCACACGTGCACTCACACCCACACCCACGTATGTGTACACACACCCATGCCCCAGATCACATACCCAAACCTTATCCTTCCATATCCCCAATAATTTTAAAATCTGTTGATTCAGTTCGGGTATAGGTAGTTTGTTTGTCTCATTTAAATGATGGAGTAATATTATTCAAAAACAAGTTCTAACAATGGCTTGTAATAAACTCTTCACTGAGGTTAATGATGCCTAGTCCTATGGAATACTGATGAGGCGGAATTGCCTAAGAAGCACTTGGTATAAAAGAAAATAGAATTAAGTGCCAACACAAGGTCAATCCCCTGTGTCCTGTCTTGTCCCACTGAAAATCAACTAGATTAGCCATTTAGAATGGTGATTCTCAAAAGAATGTACCTTGATATCTAAAAACTGACAGTTTTGTATTTTACCTTTTAAACCTGACAAAGTTTCCTGTTTTCTTCTAGCTTATCTTCAAGAGAAAAGATTACTAAGTACAATTCCCACAGGCCTCAAGAGTACTGAGACCTAGTCAACAAAAACAATTTTAATTAACAGACAAATTTGTAGGTTAGTTGGTAGGAAATTTACTTAAAACTGTTTTATGAAAATACCTGGAGTATAACCTTACAATAATAGTGTCTGTTTTAAGTATTTCTGCAATACAGTCCTCCATGTCTACACAGATCTTGGCAGAGACAGATGGCCTAAGCCTCTACTTAACAATGAATGATTAAAGCAAAGTGAAAGAGGCAAAGATACTATTTAATCCCTCCTCACAAATAACATCAATAAAGCTATGACCCCAAAGGAAATACTCCTCATTGCTTAAATGTGTACCAGTAACAACACCACTTTTGCAAATCCAAAGCAAATATTCATTTTATTAGACAGCTACAGCGTTTTTTAGCCAGAAAATATGGCTCAGCTGATCTTTCTTTCAACAATCAAGTACCCACTAGGTGCTAGGTGACAGGTACACAGAGTAAAGCTGTCATCTGTTAAAGATCAGAACTTAATGCTTACCTCATTCACTGATTTTTTCAAGTCCCTACCAACAGAAAAATCAGACAGGCATGCCCTGTCGAAATAAATCTTCCCTTAAGGATGAATGGTACGAGCCCAGAGCTCAGCCTCTTTTGTCTCTTGTCACTGCACTCGCCGGTCTGTGGGCCCCACAGAGCAAACCTGGCACAAGTTCCATGATCAGCAGGATGTGCCATAGCTAGTGCCAAAATGCCACATGCATTCAAGCACCAGTGACCTTAAATGGAGGTCATCATTACCATCTCCTACCGGTTTTTGACAGTTGGCTGCTGTTCTCTGAATGTCACAACCCTCTAAATTCTACTGAATCATTCAACCTGTGGACCAAGTTTGATTAGGAGTGCTCCAGGTGATGACTTTTCAATATTAAAGAAAACAGTTCCTTCTCTTCCCACAAAAAACGTATTAAGAAAGATTCAGAACCCCTGGACAGTGATAGATTTGTTTATTTGCCAAGTCCATTTTAGAGTAATTTTCCTTTTTAAGCAGCAATCTGGATGACTAAGTTAACAATAATGGAAAGAATAAGATGAATGCATGCAAAAGCACAATACAGGAGGTTTAAGATAAACAGAAATTTGTTTCCTTCATTTTAAGGTCCAATGATCAGTTCAACCAGGAACGGCTGAAGAATATACTTCATTCCCTAATGGAAAAGGCTCAGATTCTTGAAACAGTCTAGTATTTTTATTGTGGCCTGAGTCAGATGATTTTGGAATTACTTCTTATAATTCTGAATATATCTGTAATTCTCCCCAGTGAAATTTAAGATACATTCATTCTTATTCTGGCAATCAGTGTTAGGTTCAAAATCAACAACTCCTAAAATATCTGCTTCTCTAAACCCCTCTTCGGCCAAGTTTTCCTTTCAAAAGTGTCCTAACATTTATGTTTACATCTCTCATTATAGCTCTTTTATACTTGAAACCCTCCCAATTAACATGCTCTTGTATCTTTCTTTCATTCCTTCCTTTCCATTTTAAGTAAACATTTGTTTATTCCTGTATGCTCAATGGAAACACCTGGACTTGATCTGGTAGAAACACATATCCATCTTAATCATAAATGTCACTATTTCAAACGTCCCCCATGCATTTCCTATAGTGGAGTACAATATAAGGCGAGAGGGAGGAAGGGAAGGAGCAGGAAGCAGAGAAGGACGAAGAGGAAAAAGAAGCATTTTACTTAACTTGTTTGTAAGGGTCAGATCCTTACTCTGGTAACACACTTCTGACGTGACAGGTGGGTGTCTATGGTGCTGCTAGAACCCTGTCACCACCATCAGCACTATATACTTAAGCTGATGACAGTTGTAACTCTCTGATTCTCTTTCACATTTGGCAGCATATCACTCTCTACTCTTGAAAATTTTGAATAGCACCACATACCAATCAATCAGTGTACTACATACATGAATAAATACCCACAGTAGTGAATTATCCAATTCAGCCCTGATATCAATGCTGACATATAGCTCATTGAACAACAGTTTCATTAGTATTTATTTACCTACACCTGGATTTTAATTTGAAAAAGAAAACTATGGTAGAAGTAAATTCTTTAACAGTTTTTAGCTGTAGCTACTTGTAGATGTTGACAGGCCCAACTAAACAATGCTCTCCATTCCCTCTGAAAACACGCTGATGCTCAGGGGTTCTCCACAGTCCCACAGGCGAGCTCCTCCAGTGTGGCCAGAACGGCTGGTCCCGGCAGCTCGGCGGCATGTTTACTGTGAGCTCATTGGGTTTGTTCCAGTTATATTAATAGAATTTCAAAATGTAATTAGGCAGATGATGCCATGTAAATCAATGAAATATAAGTGTAAAAGGAAAGTGACCCATCATTTCTATTAAAATTAAGCAGAGTGTCCAAAAGGGCGTCATAAACATGAGTCACTTAAAAATTATCACTGAATCAGATGTAAGTTAAATGTAAGTTAGATAAGTTTCAGATGAAATTCAATAAAAGTCTAGAAGGATTCTGCACTGAGACTGCTTCACAATCTCTAATTTAGACAGACATGGATTGGAAATCACAGAAACTGAACTGTCGATGTGGTCTTAACAAACAAGATGACAGGGAATTCCAACTCGAAAAGAAAACGCCATTATCGAATATGAAATACTGGCAAATTTAAAAAATATATATGTATATATATGATAATATAGATATAAATGTTATAATAAAATGTTGAATTATGTATTTATAATTTGTTAGAAATTTTTTGACTAGCCAACTGCTGGTGTCAACCAAACTGGACAAGAAGATTTCTACTATTAAGTTTTCAATCACCTCATTATAGTATTAGCTCGAGTGTCTTGAATACAGTAAAATACTCAGAAAACTTTATTTTCAAAATATCAAACCAAAAATGCTAAAATGATGATATTGCTAATCCTGCTTAAATCAAAATCAATTTTAAGGACCAAAGTATTTAGAAATTCAGTCTCAGAAATATGGAGAGACTTTAGCCAAGGGCCCCACAACAGCCGCAGTAACGCAGCACAGCTGCCTCCTGACGTGGCTTTCGTAGGAGCCCAGGGTGGCTTTAGACATGAGGGCTGCTGCCATGAATGCACCAGGACTAATGCACACACTGCCTGGCAATATTTTCACCCAGATTAATGGCTCATCTTTTGCCAAGACACACTTATTTCTGTCACAAGAGTCACATGTTATCACATAGCCCTCCACAGATAGCACTGGCACATTCTATACTCTGCTCTGATCACACAATGAATGCACATGTAGATCATCAGAAGCAAATATCATATTTCTCTGCAGCACAAAAACAGGCAAACAAAAAGACTTGCTAAGCAAATTGCCTGTCTCAGTACCTCCTTGATAAAGTCAGGAATCTACTTAAATATTTATTTTTAATTCCTCTGGCTACATGCAAAAATGCAGAATGCATACATTTTAGTGTCAAGTGGAGTCCAAAGCAATAGGCAGTGCATCTTACATGCAGGCCATCTGTGTCCCATTTTGTAAAATGATAAAGAAGGTTAGTTGCTAGTACCTAGGGATTCACATTTCTTGGGATATCCTGGAAAAAGTCCTTCTAAATGCAGCATGTTTCTCATCATTTTTCTGCTCGTCACAACAACATGCAAAGAAATGAGTCATTTTGTTACTAAGTCTGAGTGATGTAACAAGTGGAACTGGAGGAGAAAAAGAAGAGAAATAGCACTCCAAGAATAGAAAAATATGTTCAAATTTCTTAGAACATGCATTTCTTCCAAATAAGTCAAAGTAATTTCCAAAAAAAAAAAAAAGATGGGTGGCTTCTTAAAGTATCAAAGGAGGAGTAATACTGAGGTAACTAGAAATACATCATTTGGCTTATTCATGGTAAAGTGAGCCAAATGTAAGGTGTTGACCAAAAAAAAAATGTAAGCCTAAATTACCTTCACCTCTAAAGTAATCTTTCTGAATTATTTCTGCAGGAATTAATGTGAAATGGTCTGAAAAGAACTAGGCACTTTTAAACTATTTTACACGCATTCTATCCTTCCTCTGAGTACCTACCCTGGCATCCTGTTCGTTGGAATTTGGGATATTTCAGACCTGGCATGAGCTATGAAATGTTACTCATATGTGCTGGAGAAACAAAATCTTCATAATTCATGTAAAAATTGGCAAGACATTGTTTGCATGATATTTTGAGTACTGTTAAAGATGGAAACAAACAAGAGGTTCTGGTCAGACAATGCATTTTCTCTTAGAAAAGCACCCAGTGTCCACAGGGAAGTAGTCCGTGAGCAAAGCCCTTTCTCTTTTTACTTGAGGTAAGGTACAACATATGGACTTTTCATCGAAATCAAGAGTTCTCTTTAATATGTTCTTTCTAAATGACAATCTATGTTTTCTTTTTATTATAATTATAAAACTAATGCATATTCATCCTAGGAAATGAAACAGAAGAGAATAAAGGAAGGAAAGAGACCATAGGAATCCCACTGCCCAGAGTCAACCACTGTTAACATTTTGTTTCATTCCAGGTTCTTATTTTTTCTGTGCACTTCTGGCACATTAATGTAAGCATAAACTTGTATGTATTTTAACATGATCTCAAGGAGACTCCTCAGCTGTCCTCTAACTTTACTTTCATCGCATTAATGAATATAAGTCTATCCTTTTCTTTTTTTTAAGGATTTTATTTATTTATTTTTAGAGAGGGAAGGGAGAGGGAAAGAGAGAGAGAAATATCAATGTGCGGTTGCTGGGGGACATGGCCTGCAACCCAGGCATGTGCCCTGACTGGGAATCGAACCTGCGATGCCTGGTTCGCAGCCCGCGCTCAATCCACTGAGCTACGCCAGCCAGGGCAAAGTCTATCCTTTTCTATAAACTTTAAGAGTTTATTGGGGAAAAAAAACAGTATCATCATCTCTAGAAGTAGACACGTTATATACATCCAAATATAAATGAATCTTAAATATAAGAAAATTTCCCACTTTTCATATGAAATGATTCCCTCAGAAATGAAATGTTTGTTTTTTATTTTTATTTTTCACCACTTGACTATATTAACTTTTAGGACTGAGACTGAGATTGCTAAATATCTACGTATATTTTCTTTGTTTAGTTGTAGTACTTACTCAAAATCACATGGAATATTATATAGCATGTTTAATTCAGAAAAATGCTATGACTTCTCTCTCTCCTCTCACATTTCATTAAGAACCTTTGTGTCTGGGGAGTTTTCATTATCACTAGAGCCACTTTTTCAGTGTTACTTTCCTAGGCAAAACATCTTCCCTTGGAGGTTGAAGACAGAGCACTTTTTAAAATTCATGTATGACACAGCTGTCACAAGTACCAATTCACTAAATAGGGCAGTTTCTCACACATCTTACAGGCACATAATCATGGTCTCCATGGCAAACAAAATACTGTTTACAATAATATCCACCACTTGTAATTGAGAGGTCACACCTAAATTAGCCAATTTGTGTTAAATTTCTGTCCCTCTTTTTTTTTAAAACCTGACTCTGCCAAGTGACTTCTTTAAGCATCATAAGCAAAACATTTGTGAAAGCCACTCTGATGTTCAAAAAATGTAACTGAGACATTGACCTGTAATATGTGAAGCTTTGTAAGGAGATTATATATATAGTCTGTCCAGACAAAGTCCAGCCATTATTAACATAATGAGAAACAATTTGAGTGACATCAATGTAACCTGGCACTGGCAACCAAGGAGAGTGGGCTGGAATGCACATGTGTGAACAATGACAACTTCACTGTACTAGCCACACTGCACTATCACAGTGAGGGTGTCTAACACCATTGAGTGAGCGTGTGTACTGTGTGGCCATCGCATTCAAAATGACTGAGTGAGCAGAGCAATGAATCTGCATCAAATTTTGTGTTAAGCTTGAACATTCATTCATTCGCATAAACTATTCCAATGATTTAAGAAGTCCACAGCTATGGGCAACTGGTGATTGGCAACTTCATCATGACAATATGTCTGCTCATGCATCATGTCTTGCACAGAGTGTTTTGGCAAAACGTCAAATCAGCCAGGGGTTTCAGCCCCCCTACAGCCCAAATTTAGTGCCCTAAGACTTCTGGTTCTTCCCAAAACTAAAATCACCTTTGAAAGGGTTAAGATTTCAGAGCATTGATGAGATTCAGGAAAATACTACAGGGCAGCTGATGGCAACTGGGAGAACTGTGTGAGGTCCCAAGGTGCCTATTTTGAAGGGGACTGAGGCATCACTGTCCTTTGTATAATGTTTCTTGTATCCTGTATCTTCTTCATTAAATGTCTCCATTTTTCGTATTACATGGCTGAATATCTTCTCACAGATCATAATGCACACACACACACACTTTCTGAGAAATAGTATTTTGGGGGGAAAAATAGTCCTAATATTAGGAGCACACAGTGACAAGATCACCTCACTAGCCCATGGTCACCTTCCTTGTAGCATGCTTGTGTTTGTGTTTTCCCATTGGCCCCTTCGTAAATGTAACTCAGAGACCGAAAACATCACTCCAACAACCACACCTGGGGTTAAACAAACCTGTATAACAACCTCTGAGTGCAGCACAGCCCTATAGGACTTTCCACAATGATAAAAATCTTATTTGCACTCTTCAACATGGTGACCAATGACGTAGCTATTGAGGAATTGTAATGTGGCTATTGTAACTGAAGAACTCAACTTTTACTTTTAGGTGACTTTAAATTTAAATAGCAACAGGTGGCTGGTGGCCATCCCATTTGTATCAGTGCAGCTCAAAAAGGAAAGGGGTGTGCCATAGTGCACACTAGAAAGTGGATAAAACCTGCTTTTTATTTTTGTTCTGTTTTACTTTGTGTACTTTTTCAAACAATAATTTGTTACATAAAGCCTAAGAAGAGAAGCCTTTCTTCCATAATAAGGGTATCATGGAAACACAGTAAGGAGCACACACACACACTTTCCATATTGTCCTATGTAAAGGGATCCAAATGCCACAAGACAACCAGTCACACTGCAAAAAAGCCACCACGCAAAAGAAAACTTCCACACCCCACGTACATACTCCCTGTGTTACCTTCTTTGTAACTCTTGGGCAAAACTACAAAACACTAAAGAGGTCACTATTTTATTTGGAAACTGTCCTAGAAGTCTCTAGGAGTGCTTACAGAGCAAGTAATAAATGGGACATGTAAGATTTTATTATCCCATTCGCTACTGAGAGGCTGGCAAAAGACGCATTTGTTAACAAATAATTAGTCACAATTTTATTTTTCAATGACTAAAACTGGGATGAAAAATCTTTTTCAGTTAGTTGTTCATAGAAGACAGCTAACAAGGTTTAGAGTAAATTAAGACACAAAATTCTGATGCCAACATAAAATTCTGGACAAATCTAAGGGCATATTGGCATCCTGGAATCACTTCACTCACAGAAGATTTTTATTGCATTAACATCCTTACAAACTTCACCTGTCCGTCAGTACTGATTACAAAGGAAAAACCGCACTGTGTCTGAGCAGGCTTTTGGCTCCAATGTTACCGAAGGGAGAAGCAGAAGCAAAAATCAGGCTATGCCACAGTATTCTGAAATGCTGCCACAGGAAAGACGACGGGGTAATGATTCTATCCACTTCCATTTTCTTGCAACAAATCTGTCATTTAAGACTAAGATGTTAAGATATGACTTATCCTCGCTTAAGCCATCTCCTTATAATAATGCAGGTCTCCCAACAGGCTTCACAGCCCTGATCTCTTCCTACAAGTTGCTCCTGATTTAAGCAGATGATTTTGCCCTTTTTAATCCAGTAGAACAGGATAAATTCTTGGCACTTAAAAGAATTATGGGAATAGAAATTCTCCCACCAGAAGAGTACAGGTAAGGTTCTAGTCTATTATAGGTAAATTAAGCCCTGGCTGCTGTAGCTCAGTGGACTGAGCATGGGCCTGTGAACCAAAGGATCGGTGATTCAATTCCCAGTCATGACACATGCCTGGGTTGTGGACCAGGTCCCCAGTAGGGGGTGCACGTGAGAGGCAACCACACATTGATGTTTCCCTCTTCTCTTTCTACTCCCTTCCCCTCTCTCTAAAAATAAATAAATAAAATCTTTAAAAATTACAACGTTGCCACAGAGGCTCCCAGAGCAGTAACAGAGAGCTTAGAGCAGATGTGTGCATGTTTGGAGGCCTTAATCACAAAATGCACAAGTTATGCAGAGAAAAACTCAGGTTCACTTATGGCTGCTGTTATGAACTAAACGTCTGCATCCCCACAAAATTCATGCTGAAGCCCTAAGTGTCCCCCCTACCTCCACCCAGTGTGACTGTATTTAGAGATGGGGCCTTTGGGAGGTAAGCAGGGTTAGATGAGGTAATAAAATTGGGGTTCTCATGTTGGAATTAGTACCATTACAAAAAGAGACACCAGAAAGCTTGCTTTCTTTCCATGTACAACGAGGCATGTGAGCACACAGCAAGGTGGCACCCATCCACAAGCCAAGAGAAAAGGTCTCAGAATGAAATCTACTCTGTAGGTACTTTTACCTTGGACTTGCTTGCTACCCTCCAGAACTGTGATAAATTTCTGTTGTTTAAACCACCCAGTCTGTGGTATTTTGTTATAGCAGACCAAGCTGACAAATACAGCGGTACCCCCAACTTCAGTTTTATAGTTGGCTACTCTGATCTCTTTATGATCACCACCTCTGAAGGAAGAGTCAGAAGCATCCACAGTGAATACCAAATATCACTACAACCCAGATATTAAAGAATTCAGCCTTCATTATTGGCTATTTAACTTACATTTAAAACTAATAAAGACTTAATCTTAACAGCAGTCACAGAGACGAGATTTATCCTCCTATCTGAAATAACAAACAACAAAGACAAGGTAAAAGAAACAATGGTTTTCAAAACTCTGAACATGAGGCAACATGGACTTTGATTCCTGAGAGACAGAAAACAAATTAGGTGAGCCTTACTACTGCCTCTAGCCTGCTTCCTAGAGTTTCCAGGAAATGGCCTAGGGAGGGAAAACTGAGGTGGAGTCCAGAGGGACCAAGGCATTTAGATTTTGCAAGACCAAGTGACAAGGAGAGGGACCAAAAGCTGTACAGAGAGGGAAACTAAGACATCTGCAGCAGGTCCCTCACAAGTATTCCACACCTAATCATTGCATGAATGTAATAAACTCTATCTGAAATGTTAAAGGGAACAGTGTGCAACATACCTCGGCTGGAATAGTACCCGTTCCCACTGGACAGAATGAAAAACTTCTTAATTCCCAATCATGAGATACAGAACTCAGAAAGGTACTGCCTCAGTAGTAGGAACAATTAGCCCTAGACCACATACAGCTCCAGTTCCACCTAATAAATCTTAAAAGCAAAACCAAAAGAATCAAACTATCTCCAAGTAACATAACCCCATACCAGAAACAAAGCTTGAAAGTACATACAAATATCTAACACTAAACAGGGAAAATTCACAATGCCTAGCATCTAATCAAAGATTAGCAGACATGCAAAGAAGCAGGAAAATAAAACCCATATTCAGAAGAAAAATTAACCAATCAAAACCAAAGCAGACTGACACAACCGACAGAATCAATGAAGTACATTGAAAGATATAACTGTATTCCATGTGTTCAAAACAGAGACTTGGAAGACATATTTTCTAAGTCCAAATGAACTGCTAGAGGGGGACTTTAATGAGTGAAATAAAAAATACACTAGGCAAGACTAACAGCTGATTAGACACTTCAGAAGAAAAGATTTGTTTTAAAGACAAAACAATAGAAACTGCCTAAAATGAAACAGAGATAAACAATCATCAAGCAGTGGAACAGTCACTGATGTAAGAAGTATAACAGACTCCAAACACAGAAACATGAAAAAAAAACAACACCCAATCATGCTTCTTCAAAACAAGTGATAAAGTGAAGACCTTAAAAGGAGTTAGGGAAAAATGACATTATACCTATTCATAGAAAAAAAAATAAAAACAAGATTACATCAAATTTCTCATTAGAAATAACTCAAGCAAAAAGGTAGTGAAACAACATTTTAAAGCATTCAATGAAAAGAATATCTGTCAACTTACAATTAAATTTCCACTAAAATTCTCTTCCAAAAGCAAAATAAGGACTCTTTTTAGACATATAAAAGCTGAAAGAATTTAACATCAATGGATTTGCTAGCAAAGAAAATATGATATCAGATATCAGATAGAAATATGAGTCTACACAGGGAAAGAAAGTACACCAAAACTACATGGGTAAATGTATAAGAATGTTCTATTATCATTTAAAAGGTATCTTTAAATATTTATTTAAATTATTTCTTTGAAAAGCTAATTAATTGACTCTTTAAACAAAAATAATTATAATGTGTTGTGAAGGTTCTAAGTATATAAAAAGGTAAAATATATGCCAAGAGTACCACGCAGGTTGGAAGAGGAAAATGCAAGTCAGGGACATAAGGGTCCTTGCACCACGCATAAGTGGTATGATATGACATGCAGGGAGGCTTTAACAAGTTAAAAATATATACTAAACCCCAAAACAACCACAAAAATATTTTTTAAAGAATTATAGCTAGTAAGCCAACAGAGGAGCAAAACTGGAATGAGAAAAAGTACTCAACACATAAAAAAGGCAGAAAAAGAAAAAAAGGAGAACAAAGAACAGATAGGACAAATAAGAAACAAACAAGATGAATGAACCTAATCATGTCAATAATCACAATAGAAACAAATGGTCTTAATACCCAGATTAAAAGACAAAGATTGGCAAGATTGGATTTAAAAAAAAAAAAAGCTCAAACTATACCTTTATATGCTACAAGAAAAACACTTCAAATATAATGACACAAACAGGTTAAAAGTAAAGAGAAAAAAATATATATCATGCCAACACTAAAACCTAGTATAAATCCTTCCCATAAGCATTGTATTTCTAGTGTCTTATATATCTGAAGTGTAAAACTCAGCCAATGAATTTATATGACACTGGTTAAGAACAGCATGAAAACTGTTTATTTGAATTTATTTTTACACTTTGTACAAAATCATCTGTGAAGGTATAATTCATTGTCACTAATATCTCTTAGCAGGATCACACAATATGTTCTGAACAGAATTCAGTGCCAGAAAAATGCCTGAATTCCATGTGAATTCATGAGCTTTATTTAATCAGATAAGTATAATATGAGCCAAAGTTTTTCCTTTATGTCTTGGCTAACTATCAGAAGTTCAGTTTAGTGCCAAAATCTAAAAATAATTCCATCCCAGGCACTTAGCAAGATTGTCACTATCTCCTTCTAACTGGTTTTTGACCTCTCCGAAAATTATTTGACTTGCATCATAATACTGGAAGCTACTTTCAATTCTTTTGTTAAGAGTTGTGTTTTATAACAGAAAAAATTTCAGGAAACAGATATGAGTATCTGTTCCACTATCTATAAACTATGAGAGTGAAGTCAGAGAGGCTGCGTGAAGTGCTTTTTCACATCAAAAGTGAGAACAGCAATCACTTTACCTCCCTCTCAACAACATTGGTAAGATGCGAAAGTCTGCAAATTTAAAAACACAAAACAAAGCTAAGTTAATATTAAAAAGTAAATTACAGGGTTACCAAAATTGATGTGGTTAATTTTTAAAACCAAAATGTAATCTTAGGATCATTTTCAGGTCAACTCTTTTTCTTTTTTCCTTTTTTTTATTGTATTGATTATGCTATTACAGTTGTCCCATTTTCCCCCTTTCATTCCCCTCCGCCCTGCCCACCCCCTCCCACCCACATTCCCCCCTTTAGTTCACGTCCACGTGTCATAAGTTCTTTGGCTTCTACATTTCCCATACTATTCTTGCCCTCCCCCTGTCTGTTTTCTACCTATTGTCTATGCTACTTATTCTCTATATCTTTTCCCCCTCTCTCCTCCTCCCACTTCCCTGTTGCTAACCCTCCATGTGATCTCCATTTCTGTGGTTCTGTTCCTATTCTAGTTGTTTGCTTTTGTTTTAGGTATGGTTGTTACTGTGAGTTTGAAGTCTTTTTTTACTGTTCATATTTTTAATCTTCTTTTTCTTTGGTAAGTCCCTTTAACATTTCATATAATAAGGGCTTGGTGATGATAAACTCCTTTAACTTGGCCTTATCTGAGAAGCACTTTATCTGCCCTTCCATGCTAAATGAAATCTTTGCTGGATAGAGCAATCTTGGGTGTAGGTCCTTGTCTTTCAGGACTTGGAATACTTCTTTCCAGCCCCTTCTTGCCTGCAAGGTGTCTCGAGAAATCAGCTGACAGTCTGATGGGAACTCCTTTGTAGGTAACTGTGCCCTTATCTCTTGCTGCTCCTAGAATTCTCTCCTTCATTTTTACCTTGGCTAATGTAATTCTGATGTGCCTTGGTGTGTTCCTCCTTGGGTCCAACGTCTTTGGGACTCTCTGAGATTCCTGAATTTCCAGGAAGTCTATGTCCCTTGTCAGATTGGGGAAGTTCTCCTTTATTATTTGTTCAAATAACTTTTCCACTTGTTGTTTTTCCTCTTCCCCTTCTGGTACCCCTATAATTCGGATGTTGGAACATTTAAAGATGTCCTGGAGGTCCCTAAGCCTCTCCTCATTTTTTTGAATTCTTGTTTCTTCATTCTTTTCTGTTTGGTTGTTCCTTTCTTCCTTCTGGTCCACTCCACTGATTTGAGTCCCAGTTGTCTTCCCCTCACTATTGTTTCCCTGTGCGTTTTCCTTCATTTCTCTTATTGTAGCCTGCATTTGTTCATCTAATTTATGACCAAAGTCAACCAATTCTGTGAGCTTCCTGATCACCAGTGCTTTGAACTGTGCATCTGATAGGTTGGCTATCTCTTGGTCACTTAAAAAAAATTGGCTCTGGGGCTTTTAATTCTGTTTGAGCCATCTTTTTTATTTTTTATTTTCCTTTGGTCTGGTTGCGGCTGTTACATATGGGCTGCGGAGCCTTAGGTGTTCACCGGGGTGGGGCACCACAGTCCCTGGGTTGTGACGTTGTATGTGGGGGCGGGGTCTAAGAGGGAACAATGGAGCCTGCTCCGCTCTCTCTAGGACTTCCGTCCCCTCTGCAGCTTCCCGCAAGCAAATTGGGCCCTTCTGGTGCTGGCTCCTGGGCGGGTGGGCTTGTGTGCTTTCTCGGACTCTGTGGGTCTCCCCAGGGAGCTCTCCTGTGATGATGGGAGATTCTCCCAGCTTCAACCCCCACAGGTATTTTCAGTCGGTGCTCTTAGGCTTTGTTTCTCGGTGCTGGGTCCCTGGGTTGCGCAGTCTGTGTCACTGCGTGCAAATGTGTGGCTGTGGACAGCCAGCTGCCTTGCACGCCTCACTGGGTCTTCTCCTTGCCTCCCGCACCCAGGGTCTGCCACCAGTCTGTCAGCTGCCCCTGCGCTTCTGGGGTCCGCCAACTGCCCTCTGTGCCCTGTGCGCCTGTGTCTGCCAGGCACTGCTTTTTCCTGCCAGGACCTCTCGACCCCTCTCCATAGGCCTCCGACTCCGCCTCTCCTTACCAGTCTGGATGTACGGTAGTCAGACTTCCATTCAGTTCATTTCTCTCTGTTCTGGTTGTTTCTTCTTTCTCAATTTTTGTTGTCCTTAGTTTTGATTGCGGGAGGAGGCACAGTGCGACTACCTATGCCTCCATCTTGGTGGGAAGTTCCCAACTCTTTTTCTTTCAGTTATTAGCACTCGATCAGTCAAAGGCTAAATGGACCCACACAGACAGACCTGTAGTCTGTTCTAAAAGAGGCAATAAAATGACCAGCCCAAGTCAGATTTTAGAATTCAATACAGAAACAAGAATAAGGAAAACAGTGACACTCTCAGGTGAGTGTGGATCAAATAAGGCATAACCGAAACCTGGCCTGACTCTGCAGAAGTATTAAAGACGGGCTTCCAAAGCCTTGTGAATTCAGGTATGGACTTGCTATTCCTGTGATTATCAATTAACATTTCTGCATAAGAGGAAAGAAAAGGAACAAGGGTACAAGAACATACATTGCTCTGATATTTTATCAAATGCAGAATTGCCCTAAAGCAAATCTACTCCATTACCAGGCATTCTGCTCCAAGCAGAGAGGATCCCCCTCTCTGGCCTCAGGCAGAGCCTTAGTTGTGAGGTTCACCACGATGTTAGCATTCCAAGTAAGCGTCAAAGAGAGCTGCAGCCTCACTGTCACAGGAGTGAAGTAACTGTAGTCTTTTCTATTACACGGGTAGAGTACTGAGTTAAACAAGAAAAAAAATTTCCAACGCTACATAGGTGACACAAGAATATGGCCAATCAAGAAAGAAAAGGGGAATTCTTAGAAGAAAATGGGAGGCACAGTTTAAACACTGACAACTTAAGATAGTTTAGAACGTTCATATTTTGGTAAGCATCAGAATCACCTGTGTAACTTAAAAATGTAGACGCCAAACTTTACCTACCAGAATCGTCAATGTTGGTATCATTAGGAACCAGGATTTTTAGCAGAGTGAATGGAAATACAAATGTGTGATTTAAGTGAAGGTGTGATATTATGTAAAAACCATAGAGTTCTAAATTTGCATTGAAAGAGTTAAGATGAAGTCATTATGCATTTTACCCTTAAGATAACATAAGGATACAGAGCCCTTTACACTAAAAAGATTTCAAAACAATGATCTACCCAAAAGCAATAAGAATTGCCTAGCAACAAGATTATGGTTTCTAAGTAACATTTCCCACCGAAAGGAATAAGCTCCTACAAGAAATTGCTAATTCAGGGTAGGGGTCGGGGAATCTTATAAAATAAACCTAAAATATCTTTTCGTTAACAGGAAAGAAAGCTGTTAACAAAAATTCTGAGTCATGTTAAAAGGTCTCAGGAACCTACATAAAGAGACTCCTACAGGCGAAAAAGAATAATTTGAGCTTTATTAGAATATTAGTAATAGGATGAAGCATGTTTAAAGCTGTGAGTTCAAGAATAACACTAAAACAAAACCCCGTGATCATCTTTGACAGATGCTAGGTAAAGAACCAATCATTTATCTTGCCCTTTCTAGATGTACTACATCTTAAGACAAATAATGAAAGTTCCTCTTTAGGAAGAAGGAACAACAGAATAACATTATCACCATCTTGCAGCCCCTACTGAAAGAATGAACGTATGCAGGGATCTTCAAAAGGTTGCCAGCATCACATACATGCAAAAAGGCACAGGCATTATGTGCCCACCTATGCAGTCTTCTGCCCTTCGTACACCCATGCTCCATTCCAAAAAGAAAAGTCAAACCCTGTTCAGATACACTTCTGGTTTGATTTAAAGAAAGCCAAACAAATTTGTTGAACAACATCGTGAGGCTATAATGAGCAAAATCAGAATGTGGGAAACTGAAACCAAACAGTTCCATTTCTTCAAAAAATAAACTTCAAGTAGTAGAATAGTAAAAAAGAGGGATGGAAAGAGGAGCTATAGGTTAAAAAAGACTTGACATATTTATCATCCAGTTGTGATAAATAAAATGCATTTGGTTTTTGAGTCAGAAAAAAAGTTTTTGTGCCCTGGCAGGGTCGCTCAGTTGGTTAGAGCATTGTCCAGATACATCAAGGATGCAGGTTCTATTCTGAGCCAGGACACACACAAGAATCAACCAATGAATGTATAAAAATGTCAATGTTTCTCTCTCCCACTCTTCTCATTTCCCTCTTAAATTAATTTAAAAAATATTAAAGTTTTTGTAAAAGATAATAATATGGATAATTATAGAATTTAAATACTAACTGGATATTGTTGATACAAAGGAATTACTGTTAATTTATTTACATATATAAATAGCATTGTGGTTATCTTTTTAAAGAGTCTTTCATTTTAGAGATGAGATACCAAAATCTTTGTGGATGAGATGATATAATGCCTACAGTTTGCTTAAAATGATCGGTCTGGGGGTCAGCAGCAGAAATCGATGAGACTATAGATGAAATAACACTGACCATGAGTTAATAGTTGTTGAAATTGAGTGACATGAACATGAGCGTCCAATACACTATTCCCTCTGCTTTTGTATATTTGAAATACTCAACAACTAGAAGTTAAAAAAATTAAAAAGCAGATAAAACACACAAAACTATGGGATTAAAGTTCAAATCTGTCTTATCTTTGAGAAGGAGAGAAGAGTAGCAATTTTGAGAGGAGACCTGAGGGAAAATTCTATGGTGTTGGAAAATTATATTTCTTGACATGACTAATGGTCGCCCAGGTGTTTATTTCATGGTAATTACTAAACCGTACATTTATATTTTGTGCCAACTTTCTGGTATTATACTTGACCACAAAATAGTTAAGATTAGTATGCAGAAATCCAGCTTAGTATTCAGTGATATAAACACATGAAATGTATGCAAAAGGATAAAAGTATGATTTAATATTTCATAATATACTGGGTGGGGCAAAGTAGGTTTAAAGTTGTTTCTATGGAAAATAAATAATATAATAATAAATAATAAATAATAATGCATGAATAAATTGTTTTGTGTACTCACAACTGTAAATCTACTTTTGCCCCACCCTGTATAATGCTTACAAAGTGCTTAAGAAATTTATAGAACTTAATTGAAAGCAAAAAGACGAGACTTTCAGTCAGGATTGCAGGGTAGGCAAACATGGCTCGCCTCTTCACACAACCACATCAGAATTACAACTACAATATAGAACAACCATCACTCAGATCTGTCAGAAATCCCGTTGAGTGGAAGTCTGGCAACTACGGAATTATAGAAACAACATCCATCTAGTCTGGTAGGAGGGGTGGGGTGGGGGACACAAAGAGGGTCCTTTACCCACGTGTGCTGGACAAAAATTCAGGAGGGATATCTGGGGAGCAAGGAGTCTCAGCCCCACATCAAGCTCCCAACCCAGGGGGCCAGGAAGATAAGTCCCTGAAACTTTTGCATGAAAACACCCGTAAGGATTAGGTCGGTGGAAAAAACTTCTGGAGCCCCAGCAGTTTCTCTTAAGGAACCCAAACACAGATTCACTTACACTCACTCCATCTGAGCTCCAGCACCAGGGTAAGAGCATGAAAGGCACCACTGGCATACAGAGAGGAACTGAAGTGTCTGGCATCAAGGTAAGCAGAGGCCACTGTCCCTTTTCTAAACCCTCCCCAATGGAGCTAGCAGGCTGGTGCCATATCTGAGACTCCATCAACCTGGCTAACAGTGTTTGACCCACCTTGGAGACCCCCAGAGACTCAGTCGTGAGCCACCTAAGCTGCTTTTGCATATGAACGACTGGTCTGGGCTCATGCTCCACAACTTCCTAAATCCTCTCAAATAAGCAACATCTGGCCTCAGTGAGCCGCAGACCTGGCACAAGCAGCAGCCAGCCTAAATTCGCAGGTTGGCTTCACCTGGGAATCTCCAAACCCAGCACAAGTAACAGCCATCACAGGTTGTTTTATAGCTCAGGCAGGTTGGTCCCAGGCAAAACAAAGGTGAGGTATGACCTTCACCTGTGCCACCCCAGAAACCCCAGGACCAGTGCACCCAGAAGCCAGATATAGAACATGTTGGAGTACCACCACCCTGCCCTTGCACAGCTGATTCTCCATGGGGGGTAAAGGTTGGGGGTCAGTGGTCACAGCCAGTCCTTGCAGCTGACTGGCCTGGGAAAATCCCTCCCATTGACCTTCCAACAGCAACCAAGGTTCAACTACAAGAGGGTGTACTCAACCAACACAAAGGGCACACCTCATCTACCCAGTCTGGGTGATAGGGGAGACTGTGTCACTGGACCCTATAGGACACCTACTACATTAGGCCACACTACCAAGATAGGGAGTCACAGCAGCTCTACACTAATACATAGAAACAAACGCAGGGAGGCTGCCAAAACAAGGAGACAAAGAAACATGGCCCAAATGAAAGAACAGAACAAAACTCCAGAAAAAGAGATAAACAAAGTGGAGATAAGCAATCTGTCAGATGTAGAGTTCCAAACACTGGTTATAAGGATGTTCCAGGAACTTAGTGAGGACCTCAAAAACATAAAAAAGATCCAGTCAGAAATGAAGGATACACTAAATGAAATAAAGAGCAATCTACAGGGAAACAACAGTAGAGTGGATGAAGCTGAGAACCAAATCAATGATTTGGAACCTAAGGGAGCAAAAAACAACCAGTCAGAACAACAAGAGGGAAAAAGAATCCAAAAAAATGAGGATACTGTAAGCAGCCTGTTGGACAACTTCAAGAGGTCTGACATTCATATCATATAGGTGCCAGAAGGAGAAGAGAAATAGCAAGAAATTGGAAATATATTTGGAAAAATAATGAAAGAAAACTTCCCTAATTCGGCAAAAGAAATAGACATGCAAGTCCAGGAATTACAAAGAGTCCCAAGCAAAATGGACACAAAGAGGACACAAAATGGACTCCAAAACACATCATAATTAAAATGCCAAAGGTAGTTTGACATTTTAATTCTCTCTTTAAATGATAAAGAGAGAATCTTAAAAGCATCAAGAGAAAGCAGTTAGTTACCTACAGGGGAGCTCCCATAAGACTGTCAGCTGATTTCTCAAAGGAAACTTTGCAGGCTAGAAGGGATTGGCAAGAAACATTCAAAGTCATTAAAAGTAAGGACCTACAACCAAGATTGCTCTATCCAGCAAAGCTATCATTTAGAATGGAAGGGCAGATAAACAGCTTTCCAGACAAGAAAAAACTAAAGGAGTTCACCATCACCAAACCATTATTATATGAAATGTGAAAGGGACTTACTTAAGAAAAACAAGATCAGCCCTGGCTGGCGTAGCTCAGTGGATTGAGCGCGGGCTGCGAACCAGGCATCGCAGGTTCGATTCCCAGTCAGGGCACATGCCTAGGTTGCAGGCCATGTCCCCCAGCAACCGCACATTGATGTTTCTCTCTCTCTCTCTCTCCCCCTCTCCCTTCCCTCTCTAAAAATAAATAAATAAAATCTTAAAAAAAACAAGATCAAAACTATGAACAATAAAATAGCAATATATATATGTGTGTGTGTATATATATATGTATATATATATATATATAAACAATTGAATCTAATAAACAAACTATGCAAACAAGAACAGAGACAAAATCATGGATGCAGAGTTTTTTGATGATTGCCAGATGGAGGGCAGGCTGTGGGGGAATGGGTGAAGAGGTGAGGGATTAAGAAGTACCAATAGGTAGTTGCAGAATAGCCATGCGGATGTAAAGTACAGTATAGGAAATGGAGTAGCCAGAGAACTTGTATGCATGACCCATGGACATGAACAATGGTGGGGGGACTGCCTGAGGGAGTAGGGGGTACTGAGTGGAAGGGGGCAAAGAGGGAAAATCAGGACAATTGTAACAGCATAATCAATAAAAATATAATTAAAAAATAAATCAGGAGTAACTTTTTTTTAAAAAAGCAAAAAGATAAAGTGTTGTGAACATTGTATTATAGCCTTTAATCCTATGGAAACTAATCATAGGACAGAGACCCACAACAGAATCCAGACATGTCAAATGCGGAAAAGATGCTAATAGTAATAATAATCACAGATATTTATGATGTGTTGTTACTTCATATTGAATTGTTAGTGAACAGGTGGTTGTAGATTCCTTTAACTATTCCTCCAAATAAGATACTCAACTTTAGCTTATAATGTTAAGTTCATTTTTGCTGGTATACTAGCGAGTACATATCTATTTATTCGGCATCTTTCATAGTACAGCAATGCAATTAGTGTACGATACAAAGATAAAAGCAAAGCAAAGAGCCCTGACCAGTGTGGCTCAGTTGGGCATCATCCTGCAGAGTAAAAGGCCACCAGTTTGATTCCCAATTAGGTCACATGCCTGGGTTGAGGGTCTAGTCCCTGGTTGGGATGTTTACAACAGATAATCATTCAATGTTTCTCTCTCTCATATTGATATTTCTTTCCCTCTCTATCTCCCTGCCTTCCCCTTGCTCTAAACAAAAGAAAAAAAATTAATAAATAAAATCTTTCTTTTAAAAAAAGCATAACAAAATAAACACTGAAATTTATTTTGAAAAGGCCAAAGTGAGTGGAGAGGCCATGTTGATAAATGGTTGCAAGCAAGATATTTGGTATTAAAAAGCTAGGAAAATTCCTTTGCAAGTGAAATGAGGGAAACTGAGGCAAAATGACCAAACAAAGCCAAACAATTTGAGCAATTTACAGCCAGCTAGTGAATCACATTTCAGACCCTGTAGGGGTAGACCCGCCTCAGTCTGGTCCCTCTTCAATGACATTCTTTAAAAATGAAACTGACCAGAAAATGATGTTGACCCCTCAATACACTCATTTTGATGAATCAACACATTGAAGAATATGCCCAGAAAGCTAATGAATATTCTGTTAAGACCCTCCTCTGAGACCTCCCCCAGGATTTCCGTCCACAAGAGATAGAAGCCTCAAGACAAAGGACCTAGCCCTGGCTCTCCCTGGAGCACACCCATGCCATTTCTCAGGCACAAACATTTTACTTTCTTCCTTTCTTTCTTTTTTTTTTTTTTTATTTAAATGAATGTTCAAGTACAGTTTTCACCCCCTTACTCCCATTCAAGTCCTCCCATCCCCCCACCTCCCACTCAATCAAGCCCTCCCATCCCCCTTCCCTACCTCCCTCCCATTACCACCCTCCCCCTATCTTTTATCCATGTGTCCTTTAACTTTAATCCTACACTTTCTTCCTTTCTAACTCTAAGGGTCCCCATGAGACTTGCAACAAGGGGAGCAGAAGGCAGTAGCAGCTAGCCCTAGGGTAACCCCTGAACCTGTCTCCAAGGCCCCCCTTTTCTCCGACTTTCCAATGAGTTAGCAGTAGCCCCGCCTTGGCTCACTTCTGTCACTTGGGACTCTTAGTTGTAAGTGAATTCACGCAGCCCAGTGTGGCCGTGTTCTTTCCTATAACATTTCTAATGAGCCAGAGTAGCCCTGCCTAGTCTCTCTCCTGTTGCTCCTTCTACCCAAAGTCCTTCCTTTGTTTCACTGTCCCCAGCTCTAATGATAGTGTTGTGATATCTTTCCTACACAAAGTCAAGAACCCACACACTACAGGCCAGCCAAGGCAGATCCACCTGGTCAGTGTCTGTCTGGTAGCAGTATCAATAGAAACCTTCACTCACTTACAAGTTGTGTGGCAGTAAGTTAGTGCTGTCACTTCTGGTTACTGTGAAGAGTAAGTGGGATAGAGCTCCTAGCTCAGTGCCTGGCACACAGTAGCTGCTCAGTAAATGTTAATCACTATATATTTGTTACTGTTATAATTATAAAAGGATATCTCTTTTTAATACTTCCTTTAGTACTTCCAAAATATTCCTGTAAAAGGAATGTTTTATTTCAAGTTAGAAGGAGAAAACATAAAAAAATAAAGAGATTGGCATGGCATGGCACAAGTAGATGGCTACGATTTTAAAAGCAAGTTACCAGAAAAGCTAGTATCAAAACATGACTGCTGTGATGGTTTCAAGCAGAAAAAATAAAACTTAGACTTAAACGTTTGCAAGCTAAGGCATATTTAGAAGGAATTATTCAACAGCCATACACCACTGGTTGAGAGAATCTAGTTATGCGGTACAGAACCCCAGGGGAAACCCACCTGCATAGAGCCACGAGAAGCCCATTAGCTCTTGTCTGAGGCAGGCACCACTTACCTGAGGTATGAAGAAATAGTGTCAGTCACAGGGGACCTGTCAGTTAATTCCTGAGGACAATGGTAGCCCTGGTCTCTCTTTGAGGTCCCACAGCCTCTCAGAGCCCACAGAACTTTGAAGTTACTTAAATACGTGGTATATTTTGACAATAGCATGTTTTATAAGTCATTTGTCATCAGCAAACTTTAGACAAGGTTAATGAAAATTCTGTCACTTTAATGTCTAGCCAGCTTTAAATTACAAATGTCATGCGCCATGACTAAAGAAAGGGCACTGCAATAATACCATAAACCATCATCTCCAGGGACATACAGGTAATTGCATAGCTCATTAAAAAACTGTTTTAATTATTAATTGACCGTGTCACAGTTGTCCTTTGAAGTCAATTTTATTTTTTTTCCTTGCAAGCATTATGATTTCAAGCTGACCTACAGAACTTGGTGCACCACCTTAAAAACTGCCAGCAGCACTGTAAAAACAGCTCCCCAGTACTTGGAGTTATTTTCAAGTTATTTGTAAATAATTTCCTTATTGTGGGTAAGGAAACAGTAGAACATCTTCAGAGAGGTTTGATGTGTTCTAATCACCTTATAGAAAGAGACTACAAAACAAAAAAGAAATGAATAAGTAAAAATGCCAGGAGTTAGAACAAGCACTTATCTTTTTGTTAAATTTTGTTATATGATGATACAAAACAAAGGCTAAAAGTTTTTGGAGGAAACCACAAGGCAATCTAATGAGGACTCAGCTAAACTTATAAAGGGGACAGAGTTAAATTCCTTATTTAACAGATCATTCTAGAAGTAAGCTGGTTACAATCACCAAATTATCATTCATAATGGGCAATAATAATAACTCATATACCTAAAACTATCCTTAAGTTCCACTATTCAAGAGAGAAACTAGTATTCTCACATTTTATTTCTGTAATGAGTCTGGAAGTTATCTTATAGAAAGATAAGACTATGTCCACTCCTGCAAAAGATGCCAATAGCAAGCTTAAATGACTAATTCTATATTTATAATGAGACAAGCATCCATAATGTCAGCTGATGGAGTTCTCACTGATTTATTAACAAACTGAACTCTCACTCTGAGAAAAGAAGTTCTCAAAATCTGGATCTTATAAATTAACCCATTCCTTCTTGAAAACCATTTTAAAAGGACAATGCCAACATTAAGTTTGAATGACTCACTGTCTCACAAAAAATTGAGGCAAATATGACTGGAAGCAAACCCTGGAACAAGAACCTTCTCACAACATAGCCTAACAAACATCAGACAGCTAAGAGTACAGTGACAGAGCTGGGCTCAGACTGCTCCCAACAAAACAAGACGCTGACACAAGTTTGTCCACCAAGTCAGCAGGGCCTGCAACTTGCAACTCAAACCTGGGATCAATTTCTAGACTCCACTGTCATTAATGACAATGCAGAGAGAGTAACACCAGAAAACTAACAGTATCCTCGGAACAGATCGTCACCCAGAATGCGAAAATGAGGTAACTCAATTCTGCTACACTATCTGCACCTCCAGAATTAAACAGCAACTACCAACTGATAACAGAAATTACTCTTTTTGGAGGCTGAAAGCGTGATTCTCCTTTGCCCTACCTATCAAGCACAGACTTGCAAACAAATGACAAGGAAAAGTCATTTCACTCACAGTTTTCACATAACGGACAAATGAGCGAGCAAAGATACAGAGCAAATCACCTAAGAAAGATAAGTAAATAAATACATAAATATGAGTATATAATTATACAATTAAACACAGTAAGAAATAGGACCCTGCAGCTGTAGCACAGGGGTCAGCAAACTAAGGCTCGCAAACAAAATGTGCTGTTCTTCCGTGTGGCCCATGAACTAAGAATCATTTTTACATTTTTAAATGGCTGAAAGAATTTTTTTAAAGAATAATATATCACAATTCATGAAAATTATACAAAATTCAAATTTCAGTGTCCATAAATAAAGTTTTATTGGAACACAGCCATGCTCATTCATTTGCACATTGCCTGTGGCAACTGTGGCACTACAGTGGCAGAGCTGAGTAGTTGTGAAAGACACCGTATGGCTCTCTATAGAAAAAGTGTGCCAACCACTGCAGAATGAAATGGGACCAAACCTTGATGGCCCATCAAGTGGACAAGCCCCATCTCCATCCCCCTAAGCAATCCTGTTATTTAATAATTTAAAGAGTTCCCCCAAAAGAGGGGATTTCACAATAAACGATAAATATCTCTAGCTAGAGGGTACAGCATGAGTTTCCAAATCGATGATAAAGTTCTGTGTCTGGCATATACATATAAGCCCAAAACAACGTACAATACTCTAATTAAATTGAAGAACGGCTGCACAAGCCATGTTTCTATCAGCCAGGTCTGATCTGATTTAGCAGCAGTAATGAATGCTGAATCAGGTTAGGGTTGTAAAGTTCATTTGGCTTTGCCAATCTACTGAAATTAGGATAATAAAACTGAAGATATGTAATACTAAAAATATTTAAAAAGAAAATTCATTTATCTTTGATTAAAATATCCACACACTGACAATAAACTTCTTACTCCTCCCCACAGAGAGGTCAGGTAGAAGAAAACTGCACATCAAGAAGAAATTCGGCTCAGTGTAGGGACTGCGGAGTTACATTTTAGAAGACAAGAAATAGCCTAGTTTTCTTGATACCAACATTTCACACTTTTGTGGGAAAAAAAACAACAGGCAAAACACAGAAGCTCAAAATATTCTCTGACAAAATGCTGTACTAGATTTTTGGCGTCAAAAAAGCTAAAATTCTCATCGAGTAGGGAAGGAGTACAGGTCAAGTTTCTTGAAATGAGCAAAACCCTGTGTGGGCTTATACCATTCTCTGCTTGTTTGAGTCACTGGAGGAACTGCATGGTCACCACCTCTGATCAACTGGACTATCTGAGACTAAAATGAAATTCTAGCACATTTCAATATCAGATTTTATGAGTTTATTGACAGAAACACACAGAATATAAACTCCACAGTGAAACTGTGTATGAATCGTCTTGTATACTATAAAATATAGCATCTTTAATAATATTCATCTTAGGCAGCAATTAATTTTACGAGGGAATAAAAAACAACAGCCTCTTCATCCCCCTGCTGTATAGGCCAAATAATAAAATCAGACATAAGCCAAATCAGTGGGGTGAAACCTATGCACTGCAGCAAGCTATGGGGATGCACTAGTTCCAGCCCTCAGAAGACACTGGTTCCTAGGGCTCAGGGCCCCATTCCATCCAAAACCAGAGCAGCCAGACTCTAAAAGCAGAAAGGAAGATATGCAGTTCCTTTATTTCCCCATTTTCCACAATTTAGAAGACAAGGTACAAATATGGCAAATAAGTCAGACAGGGACCCCCCCCCCAAAAAAAAAAGTACGATCTGGGAGAAAAAAAAGAAGTATAAAATGCTCAGTGAGCACCTAAGTAGAAGACGTTCCACAGAACTGCTTTTACACTAGTTCTGATGTGGAACTCGAGCTAATTCACATCCCTCACATGCCAGTCCTGATCATTCTCTTAAAGGCGCTACCGTGTGTTATCTTTAAAGTATTAAACCATCCATCAATGTAAGTGATCCCATTAAACAATCTCTGGGTGTGCCATCCAGCCAAATGAAAATGAAACCCTAATGATCATCTGAAATGGGAACCAAATGATGTAAGGGGAAGTTGTAAGTGTTTTCAGAATTTATCAAAAGGCAAATAGTAATTTTCGAGCATTTTTTTCTATTCTCTACTAACAAATAAATAAGTTGAATAAGCAAGCATTAAGCTATCTTGCAACTTTTAAGAACTAGGAAATTAGTCTTAAAGGAGTATGGCTGACTAAACGCCCTTTCATTTTTAATAACAGTTACTAAGTAGATCATGAGACTCCATTACCGGAAGTAATCAAGCAAATGTTAAATGATCACACGTGGATGCTGAAACGGGATTTAATCATTCGTTTTGGATAAGGGCAGTGAGTTAGTTCAGATCATCTCCAAACTTTACCTCATATGTATAACATGATTTGGACCACATAAAATAAAAACAACTGCAGAGAGACTAGCATTCCCTTAAATAAGAAGCTTAATGTTTGTTTTAAACTCTTAATTAGTGATACTTAAAAAAGAATCCAAAATGAGCATACACCTCTCAGAAGTGCTGAGAGGCTCCTTTTCACAAGCCCTGAAAGGAAAGTGATAAGGGCAACTTCCAAGACCATGCAAAAGACAATTCCCAAGGAAAATCGCAAAGAATAAATACCATCCAGATGAAATTCTCTTTCAACCATAGAGAATTAACAATGGGAAAGCAGACCATTATATAAATGCACAAGGTTAATTCATTAATTTGGGGGAGTCAGCAACATGTAGCAAAAACAGCATGGATTTTGGAATCTGATGGACCTGGGTCCATACTTCAGTTGTAATTTTTACTAAGCTATTTGACCTTGGGGATGTCACTTAACCTTTCTGAGCCTTGGTTATCTTATTTGCAAAATCAGGACATCTTTCTCTTGGGTTGTTAAATGGATTAAAAGAGAAAAATACATGTGTAAACTCCTGAAAACAGTGTTTGACATACTAAGCACAAAAAATTGATTCCCTCCACAACACAATTAAACATGCAAGGCAGGTGATGCTAAGACACTGTTTCTCAAGTGTGATACATGAAATAATTTTAAGTGGTAAGTAATAAAACTATAAAAGTTTTGTTTATATAAGATTTTAATTTAAACATATATTAAAAGAAAATACAGCCTAACAAACCTAAAATTTCATGGCAAATACTGGTTTGAATGAGGCTAGGTAAAAAAAAATAAATAAATCAACTTAAAAAATGGAGACAACTGTACTTAAACAACAATAAAAATAATAATAAAATAAATCAACTTAAAAGAAAAATGTTAATAATAGTATTGGCAACATAAAGATATGGCAAAAAAAAATCACACAAGTAGAGACACTATGTTTTAGGAATATAAATACATAAGAAAGGGTTTTGTGTTCTCAAAAAGTTTACAAGCTAAGGGCTAAGTGGATCATAAGTGAACAAACAAATGAAATATTCCACAAATTGCAAGTTGAGTCAAAACATGTTCAAAATGCTGTTACAAGTCTCTTATTCTTTACTCTTTTAGCATGTATCATATATAAAAGCTCTTTACAAATAAATGAGTTTAACAACTGTCACACTGAGCTGTAACATAAGCTGATTTGGAGGTCCTTGTATAGTGGTAGCATATTAGAGATTTGTATGTTAAATCTTCGCTATGAATTATCCAGGAAGTCATTATTTCCTCACTTTTATTTTCTTTATAAGAAACTAAGAAAACAAAGGTTTCTGCTGGTTTAACAGCCAAATAACTCAAGACACAGCAAAAAAAGGAACAATCTACTTAAAACTATAAAACCCAAGAACACTGCATGGTTTTAGATTTCAGCAAGCACCACCCTTAGAAACCATACATAGGACAGGAATAAGCTGAAACTGCATTTGAAAATAGAGTGAAACAAACTCATGTCTTTTTCAAGGGAAATGGTAGCAAAATAAGATAAAAAGAAAGAGACTTTATATGTATGCCCAAGAAAAACCACAGACTCTTTAAAAGCACTCATAAGAAGCAGGACCTTCTGGAAACTGTTACCTATCTTAAAACAAATGTCCTATTATCATCTCATACTTCATGCAGTATATTAACTTTGTCTTCTTTAAATACTCCTGGAGTTGTCTAACTGCAGGATTCTTCTATAACATTTTAATAGTAATCCTCCTCCATCATGTCCAAATTTATCTATACATAGTATTGGCTCAAACATTTTTTTAATAAAAATATGAAAAGCTACAGGCAACCAAAGCCACACTGAATGGGATCTAATGTCCAGGGAGCATACAGTTCTATAGCAGAGATGTACAAAAGGGGAAATAAATATATAAAACAGAATAAGTAATAATATAACTAGCAGTGACCCTCTCTGAAATACAAGATTTGCTTCTACAGTTTAGACTATACAATGTGAGAGCATGTTAATGGTTAATTAGGATCCTGTAGTAGCTAATACGTGAGAATAAAGCTTCACCACATCACAAAATCACTCTGTCATACTGACATTCATCTAACTGTTGCTAGTGCCTCAGTTTTCTTAGCTTTATGATTCAGCTGCCTCTGAGCCCAGTTCGAGCAGTGCCCACCTGCATCACTGGCTAAATACAGCTGTAGAAGAGTGGAGGTAGCAGAATTAATAAATTCCCACTTTTCTTCCCAACTAGTTTTTAGGAAATATGCAGTGCAAAAAAATCTATAAGGATAGGTTTGGGATTAAATAGAGTTCCCAATAGAATTTCTTAGATAGGAAGTTTTGATATATATTATTAAAATCCTGTTTTCTTTAAAAGCAGTATTTTAGTCCAAACAGCTGAAATTTATTCTGGTTCTTTTGCTTTCTGTTTTAATCAACCATCCTTAATTATTTTTCACACCAAGAACCAACAATAAGGAACTGGAAAAAGAAACAAGTGAGAAGCTCAGTACAACCCAAGGATTCCATAGAGTTTTTGGGGGCTGGTAGATGGGGGAGCAGGGAAGGAACTGATTTTCACCTATGTAGAAAAAGAAACACAAATCCCAGGGTCATTGCCACTAAATCAGTGGACCAATATGATGAGTGCTGCCATCAATATGGCTATTGTACCTTGACTTTTGAATGTCAAAAATAATATGGACAGAATTGACTAAGCAGTCTCCAAGGTACTGCCTTTAAATTTTTTAACTTTATGGCCATTAAATATTGAATAGATAATTGGATTTATCCCCTTCAGTGCTTTATAGATGTACAAAGTACCTACCTTCTCCTGTTTTACTCAAATTAATGGTGATCTTCTCAAGTGCCTGCTCTCAGCGCACACTGCAGCCGGCTCATTAAAAGGATGCTTCCTCTTCTGCTTGACCAACTCTTCCCTCCATTTGCCCTCTACTGAGAGGGCAAAAACCACACTCAAACTCACACCAACAGTTAAGAGCAAATCTATTAAGGGTCACCCTAGAATTTTTCCCTCCCTAAACTCGAGTACATGGTGTAAACTGGGAGTCGATTAACTATGATCATGGAAAACCACAACACAATCCATCACTTCTGGTTTTAATTAAAAGATTTATAAATGCTTCTTTGCAACCAGGTAGTTTACTGCTACCTTTTAAGAGCAACTCTGGAGAACACAGGGATGCCAGTGTCTTTCTAGAACAGTGTTTTTCAAGCGGTGTGCTGCAAAAAATTTTACACATGCAATACCTGGCCATTTAGTCAGGGTCACTATTTATTTTCCCTTAGACTGTCAAATAAAAAAAAGGACAACAGCCAACACCATGATAGCCGTCCAGTGTGAATGAATAAAAATTGTGTACTTTTTGTCAATCTGAATTGCAGGGACCTGGCCTGCAATTCAGATTGACAAAAAGTCTATTTTTGGGTGTGCCACAGAATTTTAGTAATTAGTTTACGTGTGCCACGAGATGAAAAAGGTTGAAAATCGCTGCTCTAGAGGATCAGCCAAATGCAACTGTGGACTGTTGTCCTGGACAGGAAAAAAATACGCCCATGAACAAGCTATGCAATTCAAACTAGCAACAGGGCATTTCTGTCAAGTGTGACTAACACCTACGAACATACAATCTGAAAATAAATCAGGTGGGGGTGTTAGTGAAAAGGGGTTAACGGAAATAATGTTTTCATTTCAAACAATATAAATCCACAACTGGCCTTCCACTGGCCCATGACCTCCCCTTTCCCAATCCTTGTTCAAGTCATTTGCTACTGTAATTGAAAACTTCTTTGAGACTCTTTAGATTTCATTTCATGTTTTGGGGACAATGCAGCTAAAAGACATTTACCATCCATCTTTCTTAACATTCCTAATCTAAATAGAAGACCCAAATCCAAGACTGTGCTTTTGATGGATCACTAACCTTCCTACACAGTAGATCTTAAACAGATCCCATTACTGCTTTCAGAACCCTTACAGAAGCCATACATTCATACTCATTTTAGTTTTTACCACCCAGCTGAATGGCTCATATTTATTTTTTAAAATGTTTTCAAAAGAACAGGTAAGTTTTCAACTAAAAGTTTCAAAAGAACGAGAGAAAACAATGCAAGAAATAAATGCATGTGGGAAAAAAGCCGCACAACACGATGTTTAAAAATACAAAATTGGCTGAAATAGATTTGCTGCTCCTGAATAAAATGCTAGATACTCCAAAGCAGTTCCTACATATAAGCACTTTTAATACAAGTCTCCATCTATTAATTTCTCTTACAGTTAAAACAGACCACTTAGAAAGAAATGTATCCAGTGCCATTAATCTCACTCAAGTAGGAGAAGTGCTTCCAACAAAAATATCAATTAGTCTGTGTTCATGGAAAAGAACAGTTTTTACTTGAAGTTTGTCTTGAAATGTAGGCCTGTATGAAGACTATCTACTGTGAAGCCAAATTCACTGCTCATTGCTAGAAAAATCTGAAGGACTGAAGAATAAAAAATCCACCTCAGTTAGGTACATATCAGACTAGTGGCTAAATTAATCAAGAATATTTAACTATCTGTTCATCAGAAAATCCTTCCCAAATAGAGGTAAAGCCCTGCCTTTGACATTCAAACAGGCCTCTCAGAAGAGCTAAGAGGCCGCACAAAGGCAGACTCCCTTCACGTCCATTTATAATTTCTTGGACTTACAAATGTCACAACTGCCCAGTATCAAAATGCAAATAAAGCTTACCGACAGCCCTCCAGACACCAATTCTAAACTGTCTCTGGTGTACAAGCTACTTCATTTTTTTCTGTGCACTGGAATTTCTCTTACATAAGAATGGGATAAAGCTGAACCCATTTAGATAGTCCGATTACGCGGTGTGCCTCCAACAAAATCACCTGGTAGAAAGAAAGGAGCAGCTGTGAAGGTTGCTGTGCCCTTCATTTTACACACCCAAGTCTGTCCTGGAACATCAGTCCATCTGGAGCTATCTGGCAGCTCATTAAGTCATTCAGGATTAACTGTTGTGAGTCCATCATTTCACAAACCCCAGAAGTAATTTTGAATAAGAGGATATAAGAATATCTCATGAGCAAAGTCTACAAATTCCAAATATCTAAGTAAGAAAGTCTATACATTTCATAATGACCCAAAGTGGGAAGAACACACTTATATCACATTTGGAACTGAAGTATGTGTCAGCCTTTTATATTAAATATATTGTAAGTATTTCTAGTATTAAAAAAGATTTAATCAGGAGCTTTGCTCTTGAAAAATGTACACACTTGATATGCCCATCACTCAAAGATGGTTCAACAAGAAGAGTAGAAACTAGTAAAATTTATCATTGGTAGTCTTATAAAGAAGTCAGAAAAAGAAAAACAGACAAATGCAGTCAAAGATGTATGGAATCAGGGTCTTAGTCACCAAGACACACAGAACAAGGGCTGAAAAGGGGTTGGTCATGAAGTACCTGGCACATGCCCCATCTGTGAACCAAAAGTTTGTTTTTTCTTTGTTTATTTAAATCACTGCTTTATTTTTCAATTACAATTGACATACAATATTATATTAGTTTCAGGTGTCCACCCCAGCGATTAGACATCATATAACTTACTAAGTGATCATCCATCTGACATCATTCCTAGCTATTATATTATTATTATTTCCTATGCTCTACTTTACATCCCCATGACTGTTCGGTAACTACCAAGCAGTACCTCTTAATCCTTTCACTTTTTTCATCCATCTTTCCAACCCCCCCTCCCATCTGGCCACCATCTAAATGTTCTCTGTATCTTTTATTCTGTTTCTGTTCTGCCTGTTCATTTATTTTGTATTTTAACATTTTTATTCATTTTACTTTATTTTTAAGAGAGATAAAGAGGAGAAGGGGAGAAGAGCAGGACAGAAACATCAATGTATGACAGATAACATTGATCGGTTACCTCTTACACACCCCCAACCAGGGACCTGGCCTGCAATTCAGGAATGTGCCCAGACTGGGAATCAAACTGGTGACCTTTTGGTTCACAGGCTGGCACTCAGTCCACTCAGTCATACCAACCAGGGCCATTTGTTTTATATTTTAGATTGAGTTACTGACAGATACATATTTATTGCTATTTTATTGTTCACATTTTTAATTTTTTTTTTGATAGCTCTGCTGTGTGATCTTGTTTGTAGGTCTTGCTTTTCATCACTTTGACTATTTCTTGCCAATCCCTGTGGCCTGCAAAATTTCTGTTGAGAAATCAGCTGGAAGTTTTATGGGAACTCTCTTATAGGTAACTAACTGCTTTTCTCTTGCTGATTTTAAGATTCTCTCTTTATTTTTAACCTTCAGCATTTTAATTATGATGTGTCTTGGTGTGGGCTTCTTTAGGTTCATCTTGTTTGGAACTCTGTGCTTCCTGGACTTGTATGTCTTTTCCTTTACCAGGTTGGAGAAGTTTTTCAAATAGGTTTTCAATATCTTACTCTCTCTCTTCTTCCAGCAGCCCATGATGGAATGTTGGTACACCTGAAGTTGTCCCAGAGGCTCCTTAAACAATCTTCATATTTTTAGAATCTTTTTTTCTTTTTGCTATTCTCACTGGGCATTTTTTTGTTTCCTTATAGTCCAAATCACTGATTTGATTCTTGGCTTCATCTGCTCTATTGTAAATTATTCTTCATTTCAGTTTTGTATTCTTCATTCATGACTGGGTCTTTTTCATGATTTCCATGTCCTTCTCTATACTGTTGAGGTCCTCACTAAGTTCACTGAGCATCCTTATAACCAGTGCTTTGAATTCTGCATCTAGTGAATTACTTGCCAAATAAACAAAAATTTGATCATTTTTTTTCTGGAATTTTGTTCAGTATTTTCATTTGGGATATGTTTCTTTGTCTCCTCATTTTGGCAGCCTTCCTGTGTACAAAGTAGGTAGAGCTGCGAAATCTCCCAGGCTTAGTAGAATGGCTTTATGTTGAAGATGTTCTATAGGGCCAAGTGGTCAGCCTCCCTGATCACCTAAGCTGGGTGCTTTGGGTGTACCTTCCCCATAGACTCTGTAAACCCTCCTTTAGTAGTTGAGTTGGCATCAATAGGAGGAATTTACTCCAAGTGGCTTCAAGAACTGGCTACAAGCTCTGAAACCACCTTGGGGGATCAGCTCTGCTAGGGCCTATCCACAAAGCAGGACTTTAACAGGGGTCTGAAATCTTCTGAGTCCACTCCTTGAATGTGTCACCTGTGGTGGTGGTTGGGCAGTACTTCAACATGGTCTGAAGCTGTCCATCAGGTATGCTGGCTCTGGGGCTACCTGGGAGGTACAAGCCAAGGTCAAATGCTTCTTGTGCTCTGCTCTCCCCACCCCACCCCAGCAGGAGATAGAGTGATCTGCAGATGGCTGCTACTTGTGTTGGGCTTGGTGGTATCCAGGTAAGGCCAAGCTAGGAACCAAGGATGGCCACTGCTAGTGCCACCCCTAGGGCCACTCAGAGGTATGAGGCCAAATGTTAACTTGTTTGAGAGATTTTAGGAAACTCTGAAGCATGAGTCAAGATGGGCCATTCATATGGAAAACAGCCAGTGTAAACATGTGGGTGGAGTCTCAGGGAATCACCAGAGCAGGTGAAGAGTGTTAGCCAGGTTGACAGCAACTCAGATAAGATGCGTGCCTGCCAGCTCTTCGTGGGGAGGGCTTATCAAAGGAACCACGGCCTCTGCCAACATCTCTGTCTAGGAGAAAGTTTCCCCTACTGCCCTCATCCTGATACCAGACAACTCTGCTCCTCCCCATATGTCCCTGATGCCTTTTGAACGGCTGCACCAGTGCTGGAGCTCAGAGGCAGTGAGTTTAAGTAAGTCCATGTGCAGGCCTTTTAAGATAAACTGCCTGGGACTCCAGTAGCCCTCTCTCTCACTCAGCCAACACTTGCTGGTTTTTACATGCCGAAGTTATTGGGACTTCTCTTCCTAACACTGGAAACCTACGCTCTGGGGCCTGGTATGGGGCTGGGGCCCCTCGCTCCTAGGGGGGACCTGTGCAACCAGTTATCACTCCTGATTTTTGACCACCATACTTGGGCATGGGACCAGCTCGTTTTGTATCTCCAACCCTCCTACCAGGTTCAGTGTGAATTCTTATTTAAATCCCTAGTTGTACACTTTCCATTCAGCTAGATTGTGGCAATTCTGAATGACAACTATTCTATAGTTTAGTTGTGATTTTGATGTGGTTGTGGGAGTATGCAAGTATTACCTAAGCCACCATCTTGACTGTGAAGTCCTCAGTTTCTTATTTCCTACTAAACCAAAAACTTGGGCTAGGACAAAGAATCAAGAACAGCTTCTGCTCCTTTAAATTCCTGAGAAGTATGATTAATTAGAAAAAAATAGACTATAGTAAAGGAACGATTTTAATCTTTAAGAGAATGAAACACACTTCCTTTAAACAAATAACTGACTTCCTGCAGTAATACATGTCACTATACCTTTACAAAAAGTTTAGAATTTGGGAAATATGTTAGTGCTTTACTATTCAATAGTAGTATTCAAAATGTAATATTCTTACATTAATATTAAACAAAAGTGGAAAAACTAAAAACCTATTTGAAAGAAATCTGATAAACACAATATACTTCAAACTAATAACATAACCACTATGAGGGCAGAAGAGAAAAAGAATACCAGAAGGATGACCTCAGTATTTTACTATATTATCTATGCAAAGAAAGTATAGAGGGGGACAGCAAACATGGCCTACAGTTTTTAGTAGGCTCGTTCCCTCTAGTAGTGCGGTTGAAGCAACTCTGAAACTAGTTTTGGATGTGCAACAGAGCTGAGTAAATGAGTAAATGTGGTGGGAGCCAGGGTTTTCACTTTGAAGGAAGGAGAGTCAAATACAGAGTGGAGATAAGCAACCCCTGTGGGAACAGTTTGAACTGGGAAGTACTAGTGCAAATTCATGATTTCTAAAATATGGACATGTGCATGTCCACACACATGCAGATTATGTTTCCTACTTCTGACTCCTATAAAGGCCTAGAAGAGAATCAACTCTCTAAGTAAGCAGCATACTTAGCACCCTAATACTGGTTTTGAAGACCATTCTCCTCTAAAGGGAACCAGAAATCCTCACACAAGTGATTGTTTATAGGGCCATAGCAGAGAAGATACCAGATAAGCCCATAACACCTTGTTTCAGAAAAAAAGGTTAACACTCAAATAATTGGTGGGGTCCTACCCAAAAAACACAGGAGACAACCTGACAGGGCTCCAACTGAATAAATTAAGAGAATCTGAACATAACATATTTGAGAAAAGTATTAAGTAATAAACCACTAGAAAGGGGAGTTTACGAGGTAATACATGTGACAGAGAGAACCAGAGAGAGATGGGATAGATGGATAAGAGTTCTTTACAGCAGTGGTCCCCAACCCTCTTGACACCAGGGACCAGTTTCAGGGAAGGCGCTCCAGGTGCCTGGGGGATGGGGCAGTTAGCAGGGGGCGGAGCTCAGGCGACCTCCACTTGCTTCACCATTAGGTCGATTCCTAATGGGCCGAGGGTTGGGGTTCCCTGCTTCACAGGATAATGTTGACCACTGACTGGTCAATGTTGATGCCATAATTGAAAATTTATCATGGGAAAGATTGTTTCAAGCAAGAATTATCAATAGAAGCTAAATCAAGTAAGAAATTTTTGAACAACAGATAAAGTGTGTCCACACAAATTAGCTTATTAGGTGCAAGAAAAAAATACAGTAACTACATAGTGAAAAACTCAGACAACACCTCAACCAGATAATCAAAATCAGTATCATCAATGAAGAAGGACACTGGGTACCTCTGGATATAACACATGCAAGAGCATGGCATTTAAGTATTTCTCCACTGGGAATAAATAGCTTTAATGTTATCATGAGGAAACACCAAATGAACCCAAATGAAGGCTTTTTTATTTTCTAAAAAGTGCAGGGGAAGCACTATATTATTTTTTAAAGGTCAATGTCATGAAAGACTATACAATCTAAAAACCTGTTCCCTCACCAAAGGAGACATAGCAACTAAATGTGACACATGGTCCTGCAATGAACGTTGTACTGAAGGGGTAAAAATGCTATAAAATAGTATCATTAGATCAACTGACCAAACTGAAATATACACAGAAGATTAAAGCATTATTTCAATTTTAAGTTTCCAGAATTTAATTGCACCATAGTTACATAAGAAATATTGTTATTCTTTGGAAATACACTCTGAAGTATATGGAAGGAAAGGGAAATGATGTATTCAACATAGTCTCAAATGGATGAGGAAAAGAGTGTACAGACAAGGGAAGGAGTATTCGTGCATATAAATGATAAAGCACGTGGAACAGAAAGTTAGTAAAAGTGGACCTGTGTAAGGGGAATATGGGTGTTCTTTACACATTCTATTCCTGCAACTTTTCATTAAGTTTGGAACTATTTCCAAAATAAAAGTTAAAAAAGAAAATAGACCAATGACCTCTCCCACACAATCCAATGAATTTAAAATGACATATGGCAATGTTTCTAGTTTCATAACCTTATTTCTATTAATATCACCTAAGTGTGGAGAAAAATATGGATAAAGTGTTATGCACAAAGATGTTTGCCACAGCACTGATTATAAAAGCAAAAAAAATTGAAAATACCACATGTATTTTTTTTTAATCTGGAGTAATGGTTAATTAAATTACGCTATATAAATTCCAAAGAACACTATACAGCCTTTAAATGTGTTGACATAACAAGTAGAAATACATGACACTTCCGCCCAAGATGGAGGCATAGGTGGACGTACTGTGCCTCCTTGCGCACCCAAGATAGGGACGACAACAATTTAGAAACAGAATAACAACCAGAACTGACAGAAAATGGATGTGAATGGAAGTCGGACAACCAAGAAGTTGAAATTGGCCCGTTCATCCAGACCAGTAGGAGGGGTGGAGTTGGCAGCCAGGCGCGGGTCACGGCATGGAGAGCAGACAGCACTGGGACCGTGCATAAGGCATCCGGGGACGCGTAAGGCATCCGGGGCACACAAGACCACAGCGAGTGGACCCTGAGTGTGCCACCAGCAGCTGGCAGACCCTGACCTATGGGGGCAACCGGCAGACCCAGTGAGGTGGCAATTGTGAAGCAAGGCACTGCACACAACCCAGGATTCCAGCTCTGGGAAAATAGAGCCTTGGGACACTGACTGAGGACACCTGTGGGAGTTGAGGCACACGGAGAGACACCCAGCCTCACAGGGGAGGTCCTTGGAGGGTCCCACGGGGTGCACAAGGCCACCCACACAGGAATTGGCACCAGAGGGTACGCGTTTGCTCAGGGGAAGCAGCAGAAGGGACTGAGGTCCCACGGAGAATGGAGCAAGCACCACTGTTCCCTCTCAACCCCGCCCCCACTTACAATGTCATAACCCAGCCACTGGGGTGCCCTGCCCTGGCTAACACCTAAGGCTCCGTCCCTCATACGCAACAGGCGCAACCAGACCAAAAGAGAGAGAGAGAGAGAGAAATGGCTCAAACAGAAGACCAAATAAAAGCCCCAGAACCCATCCTTTTAAGCGACCAAGAGATAGCCAACCTATCAGATGCACAGTTCAAAACACTGGTGATCAGGAAGCTCACAGAATTGGTTGATTTTGGTCACAAATTAGATGAAAAAATGCAGGCTACAATAAGTGAAATGACAAAAAATACCCAGGGAACCAACAGTGATGGAAAGAAAGCTGGGTCTCACATCAATGGAGTGGACCAGAAGGAAGAAAGACACAACCACACAGAAAAGAATTAACAAATAAGAATTTAAAAAAATGAGGAGAGGCTTAGGAACCTCCAGGTTCTTTAAACTTTCCAACATCTGAATTATAGGGGTACCAGAAGGAGAAGAGGAAGAGCAACAAGTGGAAAAGTTATTTGAACAAATAATAAAGGAGAACTTCCCAAATCTGGCAAAGGAAATAGACTTCCAGGAAGTCCAGGAAGCTCAGAGTCCCAAAGAAGTTGAACCCAAGGAGGAACACACCAAGGCACATCATAATTATATTAGCCAAGGTAAAAATGAAGGAGAGAATCCTAGAAGCATCAAGAGATAAGGGGACAGTAACCTACAAAGGAGTCCCCATCAGACTGTCAGCTGATTTCTCAAAAGAGACCTTGCAGGCAAGAAGGGGCTGGAAAGAAGTATTCCAAGTCATGAAAGGCAAGGACCTACATCCCAGATTGCTCTATCCAGCAAAGCTTTCATTTAGCATGGAAGGGCAGATAAAGTGCTTCTCGAATAAGGTCACGTTAAAGGAGTTCATCATCACCAAGCCCTTACTTTATGAAATGCTAAAAGGACTTATCTAAGAAAAATAAAATTAAAAAAAAATGTATAGGAAAATGACAGCAAACTCACAATTATTAACAACCACACCTAAAACAAAACCAGAAGAAACTAAGCAAACAACTAGAACAGGAACAGAACCACAGAAATGGAGATCACATGGAGGGTTAGCAACAGGGGAGTGGGAGGAAGAGAGAGGGGGAAAAGGTATGGAGAATAAGTAGCATAGATGGTAGGCACAAAACAGACAGAGGAGGGCAAGAACAGTATGGGAAATGTAGAAGCTAAAGAACTTATGACACATGAACATGAACTAAAGGGGAGGAATGTAGGTGGAAGCCGGTGGGCAGGGGAGGAATGAAAGGGGGGAAATGGGACAAGTGTAATTGCACAATCAATAAAATATATTTTAAAAAGGAAATACATGCTATACTATCATGTGAAAATACAAGAAAATACAAAAATAAAAAGGATATATACATAGTGTAATTACATACAGGTAAAATAGAGAGATAAAAAGAGGAAAAATCCTAGAAAAATGAGTAGAAAGAAATTCAATACAATACCAACACTGGTCATCTGTCATAGTCACCTCCTTTTGGCTTATCACTCCACACATCCCACTGCACCTCACCCCATCTCAAAGGAGGGACAAAGAGAAGCAAGGCACCAGCAAGGATGAAGCATAACAGTGGCTTCAATCTCACAGCACTGTACCTTGTTGAGTTTACAGTCAGACTTCTTATCACTCCTGTTCAGATGCACACATGCAAGCTGAAATGCTTCAGTTCAGTCCTAGTCAGTAACTTTGGTATTCTACAGGTGCAAAATAGGTTAAGCCCAATTATGCAGTCCACGGACTTTGTCTCTGCATAGGGTTCATTGTGGCACTCATTGAGAGAGAGGAGAGAGGGGGGAGGAAGAGGGGGGGAAGAGAGGCACAGCAGAGAGAAAGTGGGAGGAGCAGGAACAGAGTGGGGAGGAGGGGAGAAAACACCAGAGATTTTAAAAAGTAGGTGACAATGATGAGCTAGAAATGGTCGGTGAACTTAAAGGCTGAAAGTAAAAGTGAAACAGCACCGCCATTCATTCCAATAGCATGTGAGGCTCCCACAGTCCCTGCCAAACCTTCAGGCTCTTTTTTAAGGGGTTACTAAGGGAACTGTGTATAACAAAACAAAAGAGGAAGTTTCTTAATTAAATAATTATTATAGCTCAGTTCCTGTTTAAGATATACACCTTTGAAAGCATTTAATTATATTTATTTTTATTTCTTACTATATTCTGGTTTGAGGAATCTTAAAATTCAACTGAATTCCATAACTCAGCCAATAAAATAATTAAAAATTTTTTGCCAACTTGATTTGGATGAAAAAGTCCAACACTTCATTTAAAATTTATGTCAGGCACATTCATAAGAATACACTAATTTGTCATTCAGATTTCAAACTGAATCAATTTAATGACTGCCGACAGCAAAGCAACAGGAATGCAAAGAAGAAAAATAGTCATACAATTGACAATTACCCAGAGTTCCTGTCATGTATTATGAATCAACAATTGTCTCCAAATGTGTGAAAGAAATCAATCTGCATTAACTTCTAGCATCTTATAACCTATCTCCACTAAGCTATAAAAAAAAAGAGCACAATTAGACATACAATGTAAAGAACTCATCAGTTTGAATGATGCCCTGGCTGGCGTGGCTCAGTGGACTAAGTGCAGGCCTGCAAACCAAAGGGTCACCAGTTCACTTTCCAGTCAGGGCACATGCCGGGGTTGTGGGCCAGAACCCCAGTAGGGGCAGTGCAAGCGGCAACCACACATTGATATCTCTCCCCCTCTCTTTCTTCCTTCCTTCCCCTCTGTCTAAAAATAAATAAATAAAATCTTTTTTAAAAATAAAGAGCTCATCAATCTGAGTGAAGAAAAAATAAAGCACTTCCCTATGATCCCATGCTCCTTTTCAAGGCATCACAGTCTCGTGGCTCTCTGTTCCTTCTTCTCCGTACTGATGTTCTTTATCAGCAAAGACAGTCACAACATCTTTCAGACATGAGTGACAAATGACAAAACAACATAGTGCCATTCTAAAATATGACTATCCTTGGAACATAGCTTCAAACAGCAACTGGTTATGCCAGAGAATAAATAACACCCAGCACCACTACCACATTCTAAATTAAGCAGGGAAATGGAGGAGTAGAAGTAAAAGCAGGAGACAGCAAAAAAGACAAAGAGGAATACAGTGGGGAACTCTTGAAATTTCAACACACAAATAATGAAAAGTGAACTCATTCCGAGCCCAGTTCTTCCTGTTTTCCCCTGCGACAAAACCAAACGAGGACTTGGCGCTGGAGAGATCACGTTATTTCAGTGGTGAGTAAATACCACACCAGTTTCACCTCTTGCCTCTCCATCCTCAACTCAGTTACAAAGCTTCTTTTGAGCTTATGTGCATTCCGACGTACAGAGCCCACAAAGTCATGGCTTTGATGCCACAGCTGGTGGGGCCTAATAAAAGCAGAGTTCCTATTTAGGCATTCAGGCAGGAAGACTTATTCCCAAAACCCTCCAGCAACGTAAACAGAAGGTTCTGGACCAAGGTGATTCCTGCTGGCTATCTTTACAGAGAATGAGAGAAAATAAGAGAAAGAGAGAGGGGGGGATAACCTGCATAAATTGTATGTCTAATTGCATTCATTTTAATAAATCAGCAAACCGGATTTATTAAAAAATAGTAGGCCAACAGTGACAATATCACTACTAAGAACAAGTATTTCTTCTAAAGTATAAACAATAAATCCAAATCTTATCCAAATGTCATATTCCTATTACACCCAATCCTGACCATCCCATTTAAAACTGTCCTGCTCCCCAGCACCCCAGGTCCTCTCAGCCAGCTCTATTTTGTCCACAGTTGTTCTCACCCACAAAACACTAGAGAATTTGTTCTTTTAGCATGTTGATTGTTTATTTCTCACTCCTCCTCACCCCACCCTCCTTGAATATAAATCAACTCTCCAGGAGGTAGGATACTTGCCTGCTTAGTTTAACTAATATACTCTAGTACCCAGCACATAGTAGATATGCAATAAATGTCTATTAAATGAATGAACCCATCCTTAAGCTAAATAATTTCTCGAAACTCTTCTTATTAAGTAGAAAAGACAAAAATTAGGTAGGAAATTTTTACAGAATTATAATAGAGCTGATAAAGGGTCATTATTTTTACTATGAAAAGCCTATTTACAAATGATTAGAGACACACACACATACACATTCTTAAACTGATTCCAAAATAGGCAAAGAATCTAAATAACAATTAAAAGGAATGGCAAGTACTTAATATACATTTAGAAAAAATAAGCTTACCAATATGGAATAAACACTTAAAACAATATTTTTCCTGAATAATAAGCGAAGATTTTTTTGAGTTATTTATTCAAGGATAGTTGATGACAAAGAATTTTTAAAACCAAAATCTCCTGACACAAATAGAGTACAGTAGGATGGCCATTCCCAACCGGGAGGAGTGCAATTAAAACCACTCCTTAGATATAAGAATTTAGAGCTAAAAATGTCCATATTTCTGACCTGAGCATATTAGTTGTGAAACCTTATTCCAAAGAAATTCTCTAAAATACAAACAAAAATAAATACAAAGACGTTCATCAAAGCATTATTTACAACAGAGAAATTTGGGAAATAATCTAGAGGATTAACAATGGAGAAAGTTCAATTACAGTACAACCACTAAATTAATTACTAGTACAGTCTTTGAAATGTATGCTTGAAAAAAATAATAAAAATAAAATGTATGCTTGAAAAAATTTTAAAAGACAAAAGACTGTGAATGATACAAGGTTAAATAAAAGTAAGCCAAATCTGCTCTGAACCAGGAAGAGCAATATAAAAGGAAGGCAGAAGATATGATTATTGAGTATTTATCTCTAAGTGATATGATTATAGGTAAATATTATTCTCTAGACTTTTATGGATTCTCTTCCATTCATTAAAATAAACATGTTCTACCTTTATAACAAAGAAATAGTCAATGAAAGAAAGATTTCATACAAGAATTGGAATAAAATATGCTTTTGTGTTATTATTAACAAGAAGAATAAAGTCTGTAAAAATAAAAAAGAACAAATGTTAGCAGTATCCCCCCCAAAAAAAATATTAGTAGCACTATAAAAAAACAGAACACCTTTAATACCCTTCAAATAAAATATGGTAAATAATAAACCACAACCCTGAATAATCTGTACAGGGTTCTTCCATTCCAGATTTATATTTTTATGATTTTTCACTTAAAATTCAACATCAACTACAACAGGGAATTTTTAAACAGTTTCATTTCCTAACTCACACAGCTGTGAAAGAGGAACAAACTTGAAAAAAAAAAGAGAGAGAAAATACAAAGCATATATGGCATTAGCACTGTCCTTTGCCATGAATATAAACTAAAACTATTAAAAATAATTGAATTTTCCAATAAATCAACCAAATATAGAGTCACTGATCACAGTGATAAATCATCTACGGGAAAAGTTTTTATAAAAACAGCTTTATGCGTATTGATGGTTTAGAAGAGAAAACCACCCAGGTTCTTATGGAAACGCTTTTTCTTAATCTGAACAGGCAGAGCAATCATTGAGACCATTCTAAAGCAAATTCAAACATTTAAAGCAAAGATGATAGCTGTGCTTACAGATATAGATCTACAGGAGTAAATCTGCACATGCTCCTTGGACTCTGAAAGAGGGTGGACGTCTTTTGCAGCCATCTGACAGCACCACTTCATGAAACTACATCAGAACTCTATCTACACCAACTGTTTGAGCTATCCACAGATGCAGTGTAAAGGAATGTAAATGAAAAGTAAGAAAATTCAAGCAAACCTATTGCTTTTCTTTTAAGCGCAAATATTTCTTAAGGCTAAACATCAGAAGCAAGATGCTTGGGTACTAACACTTCCCTTTATAACCTTTGCTTTGGATCTAGATCCAGAGGGGAAATCATGTTTACAAGAACCACAAGACATGTGAAAAGCAATAACCAAGATAAATGAAAAAAACGCTGGGTTAAGTCTTAGTCAGAACTTTATTGCAAAGGTACTTTGTTTTATGAGATGAAGAAATCTACTTTTTTCCCTCTCCTCTAGCATTACATACTGAAAAAACAAAAACATGATTAAACTATTCTTTTAATGTCATCTCATCATTTATCAAGAGCTTCAGGAAAACAATTTGCATGCAGGCTGAGCACAATGGTGCACAATGTGGAATGTCAAAAACTGAAGTTCAATTTCTAGCACTAATCACGTTTCTGATACGAGAGCTCTGTTCTTTCCCCTACCACCTGTATGATTTATTTTTGTTTCAGTCTTAATCCAAATCTCCTAATATTTTGGAATCAATTTTTTTAAGGACAAAAGCAACATGTCAAAGAAAACATAAGAAGTAATTAGTGCTCGTCAATTCTTCTCATTCCAGAAGAGGAAAAAAAAAATGAGTCAGAACTTCTGGTTTATTTTCATGGTGTGTTATTTATGATAGAGGAAGTGAGAGAGTACCAGGATATCAATATAAAAGTAGGAAGAGGCCAAGTAGATGTATAAAAATCGAATACATCTGCGATATTGAGACTTGCCCTGGATATTTCCACTTTCTGCCTTTACTACATATAAAGCAGAGGGCTGACAGGCCTATCTGTATTATTAGAATCACCTGGAGTCTTTAAAAAACCCAAAGCCATGCCACACCCCCAAACAACTATACCACAGTGTTTGGGAAATGAAATGAGGTTTCATAGTTTTTGAAGCTCACCAAGTTTGGGAGCCACTGATACAAAGTACAGGAACCAAATAAATTCTCCTGCCTCCTTTAAGATTTACCATAGAGACCATCCCAAGGAATTTAAAAAAGGAAAGGAAAAATCACTACATCAATGCATTAATCTATACTTTTTCTTTTGGAAAAAACAACAACAATGTACACATATACTCACTGCTGTTACTGAAGCAAGCACAACAAAATGCAGAAAAGATCGTTATAAATGTACATGGCATTTTATGCTGACATGAGTTTATACTGCACAGCATCATTCTTTCAAGCATGGAGATTTGGGCGAGAAAGCAGAAGGGAGCGAATGTTATTACAAACTCAAAAACAAGGCTATGCAGAGTTCAAGTTGACTACCGCAAATTTCTAGTGACAAAGTGGCAGTAACTGGAGAGATGTCTGAGAGGTAAGTGTGCCTAACTTCACCCACCGTAGTATATTTCCTCTACTAAGGGAAAGGACATTTAAGACCTCTAGTAAGTTCAAAGCTGGAGGAGGGAAAGGAAAAAATCCTAACCCTGGTAATTCCAACTATTTAAACATGATCCTCAAGATTTTTACTCATTACATAACATTGTCTTTACCGCCAGCTCCTTCTGTCCCTTAAATCTTTAACCAAAAAAAATGGGAGAAGTTACATGTGTTCTGCTTGTACTATTGGTTCATGACACTCAGAGTTTGCCATGTACAGAGTGTCATGTGTACTTAGCTTAATCTGCAGAAATCTTTCAACCCTAGATAAGAATATAGATTATTTTTATGCCATCCAAATGGGAGAATGTTCCAGATACCAGATGATAAATGGGGCCCCAGAGGGACCATAATTCTAACATGCTTATGAGTGCTACAAAATCTGGCTTCAAAGACACCTCTAAATTTGACAGTGCTTCCCATGATCACCATGAACAGACAAGAACTTATTTAAGCAGTGGAAGCAAAGGGCATCAGATGAGAAGCATGTCCTTGTGTGCAGAGCCACATTAGATTTCAGATATGCGACATTCTCTTAGAAGCAATCCAGAAAAACCAGAGTGCCAATTTATGTGCTTCAAACGACTCTGCTTCCTGACTGCAGCGTAGGATTAAAAACATAGGTCTGGACCACTCTCAGAGAACTAAGGTCAAGCTATATATTTTTCTTTAGTGCTGGTTTTTGCCATATTGGTGATTTCAATAACATTTATAATGGGCCAACTGTCAACAAAGAATTGCTTAAGTAACTTTTTAAAAATAGCACATAAAGGTGAAAGAAATACTTCCTTGCAGAACAGATACGCTAGAGATTAACTTTAGAGTTGTTCTCTTTCATCCTACATTTTCCTCTGCCAGCAGTGCGGTCACGATACATCCGTGACAGAATAACTCCCATGGCAACAGACTAACATCATAAACACCAGATTAAAACTTGGCTGCAAAGCCAAAGGAGATGATGGGCTGGGAAGGAAGAGGCTAATAATTCAAACAAATCTCTTCCAAAATAACTGTGGGAATACTAAACATTAGTGGCAGAGCAAATTGCTTTTTGTATAACTGTTCCCTTTTTTGAAGTTTGCCCCAGTGTGAAAGACTCTCTGTAAGTCAGAATCTTAGCATTATTTTAACATACTGTTCTGTATTTAATAATCTTATGCTTTCAGACATTAGTCTGTTACCATGGGAATGACAGCAGCACAAATACGGGATTACGGTTATCAAGCAGGAGAAAAGAAATTTTGAATAAGCCTCGTTATATTCAATAATTAGCAGCTACATGGTAAAAAACAAAACCATGAATTTAGGTTGATGCATGTATCTCAGTGTTTGAATACAACTAGGAGTGTGTTGTTGCTTTAAAATGAGATTCTAACAAACTGCCAAAAAACACTTGACTAGCAGCTGCTCTGATTTAAAAACTCATCCTGTCCAACTCTTTCCTAGTTCTTCCCTGCAGAAGACGGGTAACTACTGGACGATACACAACATCCCATGGTGGGTTCTGGTAACTTCGGCCAACGCTTTTAAGAGAAAAGCATGAAATTACTAAACATGACAGGCTCCTCCACCTTAGTTAACTGCAAAAGGAACAGCTTCCAGAAGCCAGCGCTGCCTTCTCCCACAGGGACAAGCCCACATCGTCAAGAGGCAGCGCTACATGTGGAGTGGGACTGCTGTGCAGAGTGTCAGAGTCTACCTGGGACCAGCACGTCATCCACAGAGGCCTCTATTCTGTCTTCTAAAGTGACAGTAAAGGACATCATGCTCTATGATGCTGACCATAATGACTAAGAAAGCATTCCATGTAGTCAGAACTTTTGAACAAGGCCTGTGACTTTACTAATGCAGGAAAGGTTAGCAAAATGGCTGATAAACATTTTAAGATTGCTAGACCTCCAGCATCCTGTGGTATCAACTGCTCTCTCTACAAGTAGCAATTTTAACAGAGCACACCTAGATCAGGCGGCAAGAATGAAATCTTAATCTACTTTTAAACCAGTAAATATCTGCCTAAGACTGTCAGTTCCTTGGTACTTTCAGACCTCCCAGCTTCCCTCTTGCATGAGGTTTCTGCATCCTAAGGCAATGGCACAACACATCATTGCAGGAAAGTAATTTTAGAATATTTCATCCAAATTAACTGGTCATGAATAGGCTCTGATTAAAATATAAGGAGCTTTAAAAATAATTTTAAATGATTCACTGGAACTTATTTGGAGATATTTTAACCTTTGAATGTGCAATGAACTGTGGTCTCCCCTGGCCCCACCCTCACTTTAGAGGGGGACATTTCTTGTTAGACCTTCTGCAATTGCATAAGGGGTACCTAAGCCATACCATCAAAATGGCCCATACCTGTATTTCCCTCTGCCTTTTCTGATTTATATTTTTTCAACTTGGGCACAGTTCTCCTCCGCATTCCAAACCATATTGTGTATGCTTCCCCTTCTCAGTGACTATCTCTCATTTGTTTATAGGCTAGATAGCCAGATAATTTTTAACACAACAATGTGACAATTATTTAAAGAATCCTATGAGATCAAAACCTCAGCTTACATTCTTCAGGCATTTGTTTGAATTCCATTTTAGATTAGACAAAGGGATATTTTTCCAACATAATGTTCTAACACATTCACAGGGATTCCACTAAGGCCACTTGTGAATGCCTATCTAAGCTACATTTAACGAGGCTTTTTCTGATGTGACTGCGAAGTTCAAGGGGATGTTTGCTGCTTTGGAAAGTGCCTTCTGAGACCCACTGCAGATTCCTTCACAGAATCCTTTGGCACCTACCTGGTCTCCAAAACTTCCTGAATCTCAGCCAAAGACACTTCAGATAAGAAAAGGAAAGCTAATCTCTATTTTCTTGCTTTCTAGACCTTGTTCTTTTTTTTCTGGATAAAGCTTGAGTTGAAAAGAAGAAATGAGGGGGGGTGGGCAAAAACCTGTATATTGGAACAGTTTCATAAGCACAATTCCTTGATTTAATCCTTCCAGCAATCTGATGAAGTAGATATTATTATACCCACTTAAAAAATGAAAACATTAGGAAGATAAAGACATCCAACATTAGTAATGGAAGAATGGAATTCAAACCCAATACAACTCAAAAACCCAAGTTCTTTTTGGTGTCTAGAAATCCAGTCTTCTTGAAAGTAGAAACCCTGTATTTTGACTCTTCTGTGTAATTCAGAGATAACATGGGTTCTTAACAAACCACGTGGAAGAGGCCAAGGATTTATGGGAAACTACCTAGTGTTATTGCCAAGGTAACCCCTTTGCCTATACCAGACCAGAGCACAAGTGAACTTACTGCCACAGCATCCGAGATGAGGGATGGAGCCTTACGCATCCAGCCATTCTGAAGTTGAAGTATCCAAGCATAAGATTGTCACTTACCTAAAAGAAAGACGATGGAAAGCACCATTATTGTAACTGCAGATGTTCACCTCTTAGAAAGTTATAATCAATGTGTCCTGAGCACAACAGTATAAGCTATCTCTTCCTAGTTCTAATTTCTCAAGGCCATCTCACATTCTTTGTTACTATTTAAATTCCAGTCTTCTTCTCACCTTAACCTAGAACAGTCTTTATTTTTTTTTGAGATGATAGATCATCTCTAGAAGACTTATCAATCCTCTCCAGAAAATTATACATAGACACTTTTCAAACAGCTTTAAAGTCCTCCTGCAATCTATCCACTAGACCTAGCGGGTGAATATCTGAGCAAGACTGGACTGAAGGATATCTCAAAATCTTAAACATGCTTCATATTCCTTCAGAATCCCACATAAAATTTAAATTACTAAAAATATGTATGCTCTATGCACAAAATTTTGTACCCAGTGATAGAAAAGTCACATTCTCTTTAAGCACATATGACACATAAACAAACAAACAAAAAAAAACTAGATAGCAAAGAAAGTATCTGGAAATAGGAAAAAACTGACAACTCTTTAGATGCCAACTAGATCTGTTGGTTATAAAAATCTAAATTTTAAAAATTAAAAACAAACCAAAGAATTACCAGGAAAACCTGAAAAAGAAAGGATGTGCTGTGTGTGCGTGTGTGGTGTGTGTGTCTGTGTCATACAAAGGTGTGGAGATGGGACCAACCCTAACAGAGTGTACAACATAATTAGAAAGCTTCTGTAAGTAAAGTCCTGTGGTTGTGTTGCATAAATACACAGACCAACAAAACAAAGCAAAAAATGCCCAGAAACTGACACAAGTATACAAGGAAAAGTTGAATTTTTTAATATCTGGTTTGAATAACTAAATAGCCATTATAAAAAAATTAAATTGCATCCATATCTCACATTATGTACTGAATACAGTCCAAATGGATTACAAATCTAAACTCAAATATAAAGCTACAAAATTACTGAAAGAAAGAAAACTTGGGTGAAGTCCATTATAAACTGAGAGTGCAAAAAGGCAGGTGCAGAAATAATAAAAGGTTAACAAACTGGTCTACATAAAAATTTATTTCAAAACAGAAATAGTTTGCATAGCAAAAAAATCCATTAGCCAAAAGATAAATACATACTTGAAACAAGTATTTAAAATGTATCACAAAAGGATAATATTCCTCATATACAAAGAGCTCCTAAAATAACTAAAAGCCAAAACAGGGCAAGATATATGAACAAGGAATATACAGAAAAAATAAGTGAAAATGGCTCCAAATTACTCAGTAAAAGACATGCATACATTTTTCACTGATGATGTTGGCAAAAACTCCAAAAGTTTGACAACATACTGTGTGAGCTAAGGGGAAGCAAACCTTTGTATTTTGCTGGTAAGAAGGCAAAATGGTACCAAGCCCCAAGAAAGGAACTTAGTAGATACCAACAGAGATGCAGATTTATAAACCGGTGCCGAGGGAAAAGGATGTGTCAGTGAGGAAGAAATGGACTCTTTAATACAGGGTGCTGTTGGAATTCCAAAAAAAATTAGCATGTGGAAAGAATGATAGAAATAGAAAATCACTGGGCAAACACCACACGCCAGAATAGATGATAAAATGAAAAAGGGAAAAATGGTAATCTTACTGTGGAGAAATGTGGTTGATGCCACTTTAGCCTACTGTGGTAGATGTTAACATTTGAGGAACCAGGATGAAAGGTCTATGACATTTGTTGTTTGATTTTTGCAAAATTTTTGAAAATCTGGAATTATTTTTTAAATTAAAATTGTGTTCAAATTTTTAAAAATAAAAACCATTTCTTTAAAATATGCTTAAAAATGGCACGGAGACAGACATCCAAATGGAAAAAAAAAAAACTAAAATTAGATCCTTATACAACATACACAAAAATTTTTGTTAACTGAAAGTAAAAAAACAAAGCTGACACTTTAAGGAAGAAAAAGAATGAGAGAGAGAGATAAAGAGAGAGACTGATGACCTTAAATTTGTGTACATTAAAATTAAAAGCAACAAAAGACAGCATAAACAAAGTAAAAAGGCAAGCCATACACTTGAAATGCATGTAACCAACAAAGGATTAGCCTTCAGAACATAAAGAAATTCTACATATCAAAAAGAAAGGCAAACCAATACAATAGAAAAACAGATCTGACCCAGCACCTGACAGAAGAGAAAAAACCCAAATGGCCAATAAATATGAAATGATACTCAACCTCACGAGTCAGGAAAATGCAAATTAAACCAAGGAGGTATCTTTTCACTGCCACCAAATTGACAAAAATTTTATTATCTGGCAATACCAGTGCTGGAAAAAATGTAAAGGAATGGGAGCTGTCCCACCGTGCCTGTGAGAGCATCGGGAGGAGCAGGCATATAAAAGAAGGATAGATGGGTCTAGGGAAGCAGGGAATGTCCAAAGTAACTGCACTTCTGGGTAGATTACCCTAGAGAAATTCCCCAAGTGTTCAAAAATAGAAGACATATACAGGGAGAAATATACAAGAATGGTCATAACAGCACTGGGAATGATACAGAGAGATCTAATTAAGATAACTCAGATCACTGGGGAGAGAGAAGTACGGAGGGGCCTTAGGAGGAGTTTGCCGAGGCAACTGTGGGTAGTCTAGGACTGGATTGGCTGAGAAGCTCAGTGCCTCCAGAGTCCATGGAAATAAAAAGGGGGCTGGCTTCCAGAGAGTTCTCTGGTTCCTGAGTTGGCGCCCTCTCTCAGGCTCTGGGTCTGGCTGGGCTCTCAGACTTGCTCTCAGGGTCTTTTTACTCGAGGATGCCTGGACGACCACGCTGCAGCGGCTTGCATTCTCCAACGGATGGTAATTTGTATGGGAAGGAACTCCAGGCACAGTCTAGGATCATGCTGGCCTGGCAAAGGGTAGCAGGTTTATTCTTTGGGTGTTCTAGGGGGGACAGGCTCTGAGGCAGAAGCCTGCCAATTCTACCAAAATTTGTAGTTTTTGTATATTACATTGCTTTTAGTTCACAAACTAACCCTATAGAAACAAGACAACTAAAACAAGGGAAAAAGCTAGGAGAACTCAGGTGTTAAGAGTTTAGCCTTAATTGATAGGCTTAACTGATTAAAGATGTGACTTGATAGGCTTAAGTGAATGCTTTTGAATACGGACTCCTTTCCTTCATCACCAAACCTTTGCCTCTGGAAGTTTTGCCTAGAGGGTGGCAGAGGCTACAACAGGACCCCAAGTATTTTTCACCAACAGGGATAAGATCAAAAACTGGAAATGACATAGAAGGTCATCAAAAGAAGACTGAATAAATAGTAATATATTAAAAAATGGATAATGTACAGCAGTGATTATAAATTAACTACACCTACATGCATCAAAATGAATAAACCTCACAAAAAAAGGAAGGTAATGAGCAAATTTCAGAATATGGCATGCTTGAAAATATTTATATCATAATGTTTAATATTTTCTTTAAGAACCTGCAAGAATACGGCATACTATAAATGAACACATTTGTAGAAAAGTGACTAAAAAAGATATGGGAGTAATAAACACTAACTTCAGGGTTTAATTGAAGCCCAGGGAGAAAGCTGGGGAATGAGATGACAGATGAGATGAAGGAAGTGTGGGTGAGGGAGTGCACACAAAGTACTAAAATGTGACCAGATGTGTAGAAATTCGGCACAGATATGTGAGAATTTCCTATACATACTAATTTCTATAAGCTTTTCTATAAATGCAAAATACGTAACTTCAAAAAGAATAAGGATGAAATATAAGCCTTTGCTAAATATATTCCAATTGGATTTTGATTAACTCTGATGAGTTTTTGCAGTTTTTTCATGGAGGTATTTCTTTTTTCTTGATTTCTATATTGATATTTAAAAAACCAAGCAGGGTATCTTAGACCCCGTATTCTACAATTAAGACTGCCTTTGGCTCCTTAAAAATACCCAAACACCTCCTCCCTCAATATTTATATATTCAGTTGCTTAAGGATTTCTACTCAAAAAATTTTAGCCAAATCCCTCTAAAGTATGTTAGACCCTAGGTTATATTTAGAATGTTAAGATGTATTAAAAGAGGTTTATTTTTTCAATTTAATCTTTATTGGATTTTTCATTACCATTTAGTCCCCTTACATCCCTCTCCTCCCGGCAAATACAACACTATTGTCCATTTCCATGAGTCCTTTTTCCTTTCTGTAATTCCTCCACCCTCAGACCTCCCTGCCGCCACTAGCTGTCATGTGCTCTCCATCTATGAGTCTGTCTGTTTTGCTTATTGGTTCAGTTTGTTCATTACATTCCGCCCATGAGTGAAATCACATGGTATGGCTTTCTCTGACTGGCTTATTTCACTTAGCATAATGTTCTCTAGGTCCATCCATACTATTGCAAAGGGTAAAACTTTCTTCTTTTTTATGGCCACATAGTATTCCACTGTGCAAATGTCCCATAGTTGTTTCATCCACTCATCTATTCATAAACACTTGGGCTACTTCCATAATTTGGAGATTGCAAATAACAATGCAGTGAACATAAGGGTGCTTATATTCTTTCAAATTAGTGTTTTGTGTTCCTCTGGGTAAATTCTCAGGTGGATTTACTGGCTCAAAAGGAAGATCGATTTTTAATTTTTTAAGGTAACTCATCTTGCTTTCCACAGTGGCTACACCAATCTGCATTCCCACCAACAGTGTAAAAGGATTCCCCTTTCTCCACATCCTAGCCAGCACTTGCTATTGTATAATTTATTGATGATAGCCATTCTAACAGGTGTGATATGTTATGTCATTACTATTTTAATTTCCATTTGTCTGATGATCGGGGACCTTGAGCATCTTCACATATGTCTATTGCCCATCTGAATGTTTTCTTTGAAGAAGTGTCTATTCGGGTCCTTTGCCCATTTTTTATATGGGTTGCTTGTTTCTTTGGTGTTGAGATTTGTAAGTACTTTATAAATTTTGGATATTAACCCCTTATCAGATGTATTGGTGAGCATGTTTTCCCATTCTGTGCTTTTTTATTTTGTTGATGATTTCCTTTGCTGTGCAAAAACTATTTAGTCTGATGTACTCCCATTTGTTTACTTTTTCTTTTGTTTCACTTGCCTGGGGAGATATACTCAATAAAATATTGCTCCAAGCAATGTCTGAGATTTGCTACCTATGTTTTCTTCCAGGATTTTTATGGCTTCAGGTCTAATATTTAAGTCTTTGACCCATTTTGAATTTATTCTTCTATGTGGGGTAAGAAGGTGTCTAGTTTCATTTTTCAGCACATGTCTGTCCAATTTTCCCAACACAACTTAATGCATAAACTGTCTTTAATACATTGAATGTGCTTGCTTACTTTATCAAATATTATTGTCTATAAAGTATAGGTTTCTTTCTCAGCTAGCTATTCTGTTCCATAGATCTATGTGCCTGTTTTTATGCCAATACAATGCTGTTTTGATTGCTACAAACTTGTGGTATAGTTTGATATCGGGTAGTGCAATTCCTCAAACTTCGTTCTTTGTTCTCAGGATCAGTGTTGGCATGCAGGGCCTTATGTGGTTCTATATGAATTTCTGAAATATTTGTTCTAGTTCTGTGAAATACACCATTGGAATCTTGACAGGAATGCAATGAATCTATAGACTGCTTTGGGTAGTATGGACATTTTAATGATGTTAATTCCTCCCATTCATAAACACAGTATGTGCTTCCACTTATTTGTATCATCTCTAATTTCTTTCTTCAGTATCTTATAATTTTCCAAGTACAGGTCTTTTACATCCTTAGTTAGTTTCTTTTACATCCTTGGTTAGCTTTATTTGTAGCTATTTTATTCTTTTTGTAGCAATTTTGAATAGGATTACTTTCCTAATTTCTCTTTCAGTTGGTTTGTTATTGGCACATAAAAATGCAACTGATTTCTGGATATTAATTTTGTATCTGGGTACTTTGGTGATTTATTTATCAGTTCTCATAATTTCTTGATGGAATATTTTGGGTTCTCTATGCCTGGTATCATGTCATCTGCAAATAATGCCACTTTTATTTCTTCCCTTCCAATTTGGATGCCTTTTATTTCTTCTTGTCTGATTGCTGTGGAAGTCCAGTACTATGTTGAATAAGAGAGTACTATGTTGAAAGCGAAGATCCCTGTCTTGTTCCTGATCTTAAAGGGAATGCCTGTAGCTTCTGCCCATTGAATATGATGCTGGCAATGGGTTTGTCATATATGGCCTTTATTATGTTTGTGTATATTCCCATTTTTCTAAGAGTTTTTATCATAAAGCGGTGCTGGATTTTATCAAATGCTTTTTCTGCATCTACTGACACGTGGTTTTAATCCTTCATTTTGTTTATGTGGTGAATCGCATTTATTTATTTGCAAATGTTGTAACCAAGCTTGTATTCCTGGAATAAATCCCACTTAATCATGGCGTATGATCTTTTTGATGCACTGCTGCATTCAGTTTGCTAATAGTTTATTAAGGATTTTAGCATCTATGTTCATCAGAGATACTGGCCTATAATTTTCTTTCTTTGTAGTGTCCTTATCTGATTTTGGAACTAGAATAATGGTGGCCTGGTAAAATGATTTTGGGAGCCTTACATCCTCTTGAATCTTGTGAAATAGTTAGAGAAAGGTGCCAGTTCTTCTTTAAAAATGTTTGGTAAAATCCACCTGTGAAGCCACCTGGTCCAGCACTATGGTTTGTTAGGAGTTGATTACTGCTTCAACTTCATTTGGTATACTCTGTCTATTCAGATTCTCTGATTCTTCCTGATTTAGTTTTGGAAGATTATATGTTTCTAGGAATTTGTCCATTTCATACAGGTTGTGCATTTTGTTGTTATATAATTGTTCATACTATTTTCTTACAAGCCTTTGTATTTCTTTGGTGTCAGTTGTTATTTCTCCAATTTCACTTCTGACATTATTTATTTGGGTCTCTTCTCTTTTTTTCTTGATGAGTCTGGTTAAAGACATGTCAATCTTATTTATCCTTTCAAAACCAGCTCATGGATCATTGATCTTTTGTATCCTTTTTTAGACTTTTTGTCATTTATTTCTGCTCAGATCTTTATTACTTCCTTCCTTCCACTCACTTTGGACTTTATTGCTCTTTTCCAAGTTCCTTTTGACATAAAGTTAGATTGCTTACTTGACCTTTTTCTTGTTTTTCTGAGATAGGCCTGTAATGCTATGAATTTCCCTCTTAGGATTGCTTTCCCAGTGACCCACAGATTTCCGGATCATTGTGTCCTTATTTTCATTTATTTCAAGGTATCTTATGATTTCTTCCTTGATCTCATTGACCCATACATTGTTTAATAACATTTTATTTAGCTTTCATATCTCTGCATGTTTTTCAGTATACTTCTTGTGATTTATTTCTAGTTTCATAGCATTTTGGACAGAGAAGATGTTTTGATATGACTTCAATCTTCTTAAATTTATAGGACCTGCTTTGTCTGCCAACATATGGTTGGATCTATCCTAGAAAACATTCCATGTGCACTTGAAAGTGTATATATTCAGCTGCTTTGGGGTGAAATGGTCTGAAGATATCAATTAAATCCATTTGGTCTAGTATGTCATTTAAGGCCACTGTTTCCTTGTTGATCTTCTGTCTGGATGATCTACCGACTGGAGCCAATGGGATGTTAAAATCCCCGACTATGACTGTACTTCTGTTGATCTCTCCCTTTATGTCCATCAAGATTTGCTTTACGTATTTAGGTGCTCCTGTGTTGGTGCGTAAATGTTTACTAGGGTTATATCCTCTTGTTGGATTGTTCCCTTTATCATTATATAGTGTCCTTTTTTGTCTCTTTACTATAGCATTGGTTTTAAAAATCTATTTTGTTGGATGTAAGTACTGCTACCCCATCTTTTTTTTTCTTTTCCATTTGCATTAAGTACTTTTTCCCATCTCTTTACTTTTAGTCTGTGTAACTTTCTCTCTGAAAATGGATCTCTTGGAGACAGCATATATATTGGTCTTGTTTTCTTATCATTCAGCTACCCTATGTTTTTTGGTTGGAGCATTTAAGCCATTTACATTTAAGGTGATTGTTGACAGATATATATGTAGTGCCATTTTATTGTTAGCCAGTTTTCCTGTTGTTTTTTTTCTTCTCCTTTACTACTTTTTAAAGCAAGCCCTGTAACATTTGATGTGGTACTGGTTTGGTGTTAACAAACTCCTTTAGCTTTTTCTTGTCTGGGAAGCTCCTTATTTTTCCTTTAATTTTAAATGATAGCCTTACTGGGTAAAATAGCCTTGGGTTTAGGTCCTTGCTTTTCATCATCTTGAATATTTTGTTCCACTCTCTTCTCTTCTGGCCCAAAATGTTTCTGTTGAATAATCAGTTGCCAGTCTAAGTGGTGCTCCCTTGTAGGTAACTACCTGCTTTTCTCTTGCCACTTTTAGGATTCTGTCCTTGCCTTTAAGCCTTGTCATTTTAATTATGATGTGTCTTGGTGTAATCCTCTTTGGGTCTAACTTGTTTGGGACTCTCTGAGCTTACTGGACTTGTGTGTATTTTTCCTTCACTAGATTAGGGAAGTTTTGTGTCATTATTTCTTCAAATAGGTTCTCAATCCCTTGCTCACTTTCTTCTCCCTCTAGTATTCCCATGATGTAGATGCTGTTACACTTCATATTGTCCAAAATGCTTCTTAAGCTCTCCTTATTTTTTAAATTCTTTTTTTCTTTTTGCTGCTCTGCCTGTTTTTTTCTACTTTGTCTTCCTAATCACTGATTCGATCCTCTGATCACAGCTTCATCTAACCTACTGTGTGTTCCTTCCAGTTATGATTTCTATGTCTTTGTTCCATGCCATTGAGTATCCTTATAATCATTACTCTAAACTCTATCTGATAAACTGCTTGCTTCCATTTCATCTAGACTTCTGGAGAATTCATTTTTTTTTTAAGATTTTACTTATTTATTTCTAGAGAGATGGCAAAGGAAGGATAAAGAGGGAGAGAAACATCAATGCATGGTTGCCTCTCACGCACCCCCTACTAGGGTCCTAGCCTGCAACCCAGGCATGTGCTCTGACTGGGAATCAAACCAGTGACCTTTGGGTTTACAGGCTGGTGCTCAATCCACTGAGCCACACCACCAGGGCTCGAAAATTCTTTTGTTGTTTCTTTTTGGGTCTGTGTCTCTGTCTTCCAATTTTGGCTATTGCTCTGTATTTTCAGCCTTTTTTTTTAAATCAAATCAATTGTTAAACTAATCAAGCAGTGATCAGCTGCCATGGCTTAAGCACCACAGGGAGTGGCAGGGTAATTACTGTGGGCAGGGCTGTTGCTTCCCTTCAGCCTGATGCCTCTTGGAGACCAGTGCTCTGACTGAGAAAGATGGCTTCTGCACTCTGGGGAATGACTCAGCACAGGGATCTTGGTGGCCATTCCTTCAGTTCTCTCCCTAGAGCCACCAACCCCCAAGTCCCTCAAGCATCTCTAGACCACTTTGTCTACCCTCTGTGGGAGCCCAAGGTAAGTGGTTGCAAATGAAATTTTGTGCATTGGCCCATAAAGAGGCTTTCTCAGTCCCTAGCCATCTTTCCCTGGTAGACAGAAACGCTGCTGTTTTTCATAACTGGATATTATCTGGATTCCTTTACATCTCTGATGCTGTATGGTGGGGAGCCCAGCTTGGGATTTAGACCCCACACTTCTCAGGGAGAACCCTCCAACCACTGAAGTTCCAGAAATATCCCTCTGGAACTTCAGCTGCCACCTATTAGAGTCCTGCCAGCCCTGTGGAACCTCCTCTGCACTCCTTCCTAGTCTTGTGGTGAAGTGGTTTCTTGTGTCTGTCCTTAATAATAAGCCTTCTCTTTAGCTAGTGTTCAGTTGGTTATTCAGGATGCTTTTTCTACAATTTAGTTATAATTCCAGATTGGTCCTGGCAGGAGGTTAGTGTAGCTTTCACTTACTCCTCAGCCATCTTGGATCTCCAAAAGAGTGTAATTTACAAAATAAATCAGATCATCTATGATGCCTTTAATGATGTGAGTTTATACATTACTGTGTAAATTTGTATGTTGAAAAGTAATATACAGGGTGGGGTCATAACTGTAAACCTTTTGCCCCACCCTGTATGAGTACATGAAAGTTTATTCTTATATTATTATTTATTATTGTACTGCTTTAGATATGAACAACTATAAACCTACTTTTGCCCACCCTGTATAAACATGAAATGCCCAAAAGTTAAGGAAGCATGATAAAAATTTAATAATTATTGGGTATATATACAAGAGAGGCACTTTCCCATATCACACTCAGTATAATGTGCTATTGCTACTAAATTTCACCAGGAGTAACTCTAATGATTTACCACCTGAAGAAAGGTCAACACACTCTAGCATTGAAAGTGAGACAATGGTTAGAATAAAGACTAAAAGCTCCCCATTCACCTGTTCATTGCACTTTTCCAAGACTGCAAGTGCTATTGGCTAATAATGTTAACAATGAGGCCAGAAACCTAAATCCATTTCTCTCACATAATAATTTCACATGGAAAAAAAAATCATTCTATGTTCCCTAACCTTGTCTTACTGACTTTCCAGTTGAACCACTAGACAGATAGTTCAAAGCAATCTGCCACCACTGAAAGGAAAAAGAACTAAAGCACAGGTATGCAGTGAGAGCCAGAAAGGCAGCAGTATTCGTGTTCACTCAGTGCCGCTAAAATAACTAGATGCACACCCAACAACCTGACGTTTCACATGAGCAATGTTTGAGAAACCCATGCCAAGAGAATGACTTTGATTTCACGATTGACTTTGAAAAATGACACAGTGTCATCTAAAGGTAGTTTTAGTTTTTGTATAGTGAATGAGAATAAATATTTTAAATGGCAAATAAGTCCCCTATCAAATTTCTGAAAAGTGTTATGCTATAAAGGGGGTTGGAAGGGTTAATTTACCTGCGGGCTCAGAAAATGAATGACAAGATTCAATCCTAAACAAATTTCCAGTCAAAGTCCTTTGAAAATATTTTTCAAAAGAGGTGGTAAAGGTTGGTGTTGGCAACAGCATAAGCAAAAGCCACACTTTATTTTTACATGTGAACACTGAAAATAAGAATGAAGCAATATGTCCCCCTTAAAAAATACATGAGGGAAGATGGAGCCTGCGTAGGTGGAAGCTGAACCCACTTGCTTGTGCTCCCAGCACAGGTCTTTGGCAGATCTTCCAACAAGTGACTTGAATAATCAACAAAATCTCAACTGATATTAATTTTTGAAGCCAAAGATTACAGACATGCTTTGCATCATTCAGTAAGAGATTTCATAAGTTGAGGGGGAAATGCCCTGTGCCAAGAGCCTGTAGCAGAGGAGAGATCAGACAGAAAATGCAGCTTAGTGGCTCCCTCTCCTCCAGGAGCAGGGCCCAGGTCCCACACAGGGAAACCACCAACCCTAATCAGGAGAGACTTGGAAGGATATACAAAGTCTCGGAGACTTAGACTACACACAGAGAGAAAGCATCATGTCCATAGCTGCAGCGCCAACCAGAAGAGTTCCAGAGAGAAACTATCTCCTAAAACTGTCAGAGGCCCTGGCAGGCTGTGAACAGCCCTGACCAAGAGAGATTTTGTGCTTTTTTACCGAGGTGGAGCACTCGGAGGACCAGCCCAGGGCTTGATACTGCAGTGTGGGGGCCAAAAAGAGACTCTTTCAAAAGGGGAGCTGAGGTGAGACTGGACAGAGAGCCTGTGCTCATGGGTTCATGCAGCAGCTCTCCCAACAAAGAAACCAGAGTGAGAGTGCGTTTCAGTCCCACTGCGTCCAGCTGCACAGAAGGAATGTGAAGTAGCATGATGAAGGGAATGTGGGTCCTGGCCCTATGTGGCTGGCAAGCAGGGTGCAGATTCTCCTGCAAGAGTGGCAGGCTGAGGACTAGACATCCAGGAGCTGAATCCCTAAGATTCCGTTGCAGCCAGGCAGTTCTCACAGGCAGGCATGCCCAACCCCCACTTGTGGTATTACAGGCTCTGCTTGGCACATATCCACAGGGGAAAGGAGGAGGAACTCTAAAATGACCCTTTCTGAACTTCTAACAGACACTACAAGCAATGCTGGTTCCTCAGGCCGTGACCCACTGAAACCAGCAGGGCAAAGAGATTAGACACAGGTGCAACAAGGGGTGTTCAGAGCCCCACCCAAACTCAGCTCTTACACTATCAGTGCCAAGCAGGAAAGAGCTGCCCCTTTTACACAGATTGGTTCCTCCAAGGAAACAAGAAGCTAAATCATCAGAAACTATACATTACTCCCACCATCTTCCCTGAAGACTGAACAGTGCCCCAAGGGGTGACCCAGAGATCCCACCCTCCTGATGGCACCAGACGCCCCCTCTAGGGGCAGGTGGAGGTGGTACTACTGGCAGTGCCTTCCGGACATTAGATAAACCACTGGGCCTTGTGCTGATAGAAAACTGGCAACACTGGGGGACCAGCCAAGCCTGAAGGAAACAGACACAGGTTGTGGATCAAGAGTAGTCTTGATCAGGCTGCCTACGGCTAGATGAGGAACCATCTGACATTACTGGGGAAGATCCAGGAGATGAAAGTGGAAAAAATACATGAATTCAACCGTGGTCTTCTTCATTATTTCCGTTATTTTGTTCTCCAGCATACCTTTTTAACATTTTTTTCTTCATGTTTGTTCCTCTTATTTCACTATTTTTTTATTTTACATTAATTCAGATCTCAGTTTAACTCCTTCCTTCTCTTACTCCATTTTGCCTTCTTCCTTCCTCGTCTTATTTTTGTTTAAAAATTTTATTTTTTCCCTTTCTACACCTTGTTTCTATTTTCCACTCTTACTATTTTTCTTCCCTCCAGACTCTCAAAAACATTTTTCTTGCCACTTACATTCTTTTTTGCCTTTCTTATAATATGATTAATCTTTCTCCACCTTTATTAATCTTTGTTTGTTGGCTGCTCATATGGTGGTGGTTGTTGCATTTCTTCAGTTTTATTCCTAGAGGTTCACTACTTTTGTATTTCAAATCTCAAATTTTACTGTTCCCTGCTTCTACTGCATTTTGTCTTCCTCCTGCCCTTTCTGGTTTCTTTCCTTTTTTTTTTTTTTTCATTTTAAATTTTATTTTTCCCCTCTCAGCCTGGTTTTCATTCCTCACTCTTATTATTTCTTTTCACTCTGTCCTCTCAAAATCACTTTTCTTTCCTTTAGACATCTCACAATCTTTTTTCTTTCTAATTCCCTTTCAATCTTTATTTATCATTGCTCATCTGTTGATATTGCTGTGACAGATGTTTCTCTTCAATTTTCTTGCTATTTATTTCACTAATTTTCTATTTTTCTTAAACCTCCATTTTGCCTTGTTTTATCCCTTTTTAATTTATGATGTAAATTTTATTTTCTTTCTTCACCTTGTTTTTGCCCCCTACTCTTATTATTTCTCCTCTCTCTACCCTCTCAAAATCATTTTTCTTCCCATTAGTCATCTCATATTCACTTTTCCTTTTTTATAATAGTCATAACCTCTTTTGACTTTACCAATATTTGCTCATTTGTTGTTCAGTGTAGTTGAGGTTCAGGGTGATTTTTGTGGGTGTGGGGTTTCTTCCTGGATTGTTTTATTTTGTTCTGGCAGCACCTGTGCCAACAGCATACAAGATGTGGTGGGTGGTGTGATTCTCAGGCACACATCTGGAGAGAAAAACCCACCAAAGAACAACCCAACACCAACCAAAACCCAATTACAACAAGAGACCCCAAATAAATGGCATGAAGGGCATCCCAAAAGCATCCAGCTTGGAAGATCAAAGAGAATGCACCGTGCCCAAGTCCTACAGGATAGGAAGTCAAAGCAGATCAATCTAGTGTGCAGAAACAAACAAAAACAGTCACCTAAAATGGGAAAACGAAAACAACACCCAATTGGAAGGAAAGGAGGAATCCCCCAAAAGAGTAATAAATGAAATTGAGGCAAGCAATCTGTCAAACACAGAGAACAAAATAATGGGTATAAGCATGCTCAAGGAGCTCAGTGAGAACTACAAAGGAACTCTATGGGAGCTACAAGGAACTTAGTGGGAACTACATCAGTACAAAAAAAGACATAGAAACTATGAATAAGAGCCAGAAGAAAATAAAGAATACAATATCTGAAATGAAGAGTACACTAGAAGGAATTAAAAGCAGGCTATATGAAGCGGAGAAGAGAATCAGGAAGTTGAAGGACAATGTAGAAAAAAGCACCTAGGCAGAGCAACTAAATGAAAAAAGTCTCAAAAATAACAGTTTAAGGAAGCTGTAGGACAACATGAAATATAGTAATATTCACATCATAGTGGTGCCAGTAGAAGAAAAAAAGGAGCAAGGCACAGAAAACCTGTTTGAAAAAGTAATGACAGAAAACCCCCCTAACTTGGTGAGGGAAAAAGTTGAGCAAGGCCAGGAAGCACAAAGGGTCCCAATCAAGATAAACCCAGAGGCCCACTCCAAGAAACATCATTATTAAAATGGCAAAATTTAAAGACAAAGAATCTTAAAGGCAGCAAGGGAGAAATAGCTAGTAACATACAAAGAAGATCAGATAAATCTAGCAGCTGACTTCTCAATAGAAACACTACAAACCAGAAGGGAATGGCAAGAAATAATTCCAAGTAATGAAAAGCAAAGGCCTGCAATCAAGACTACTCTATTCAGCAAGGCTCTCATTTAAAATCCAAGGCAAAATAAGGAGCTTCCCAGGCCAAAAAAAAAAAAAAAAAAAAAAAAAAAAAAAAAAAAAAAAAAAAAAAAAAAAAAAAAAAAAAAAAAAAAAAAAAAAAAAAAAAAAAAAAAAAAAAAAAAAAAAAAAAAAAAAAAAAAAAAAAAAAAAAAAAAAAAAAAAAAGGCTAAAATAGAATATTTCCACCAAACCAGCATTTCAAGAGATGCTAAAGGGACTCCTTTAAGAAAAGGGAAAAGAGAGAGAGAGAGAGAGAGAGAGAGAGAAACACAGGTACAAAGGGAAAAAATGGAAATGAATAAGTACCTATCAATAATAACCTTAAATATAAATGGATTAAACACTCCAATCAAAAGACATAGGGTATCTGAATAAGAAAACACAAACCATATATGTTGTCTACAAGAAACCCATCTCAAAACAAAAGATCTACACAGGCTGAAAGTGAAAGGATGGAAAACAATATTCCAAGCAAACAGACATGAAAAAGAAAACTAGAGTAGCAATATTTGTATCACACAAAATGAACTTCAAAACAAATGCCATAAAAAGAGACAAAGAAGGTCGCTACATAATACTTAAGGGAGTAGTCTAACAAGAGGATATAACCCTTATAAACATATATATACCCAACACAAGAGAACCTAAATATATATAGAAGATCATGAGGACTTCAAGAAAGATATTGACACAACACAGTCTTCATAGAGGATTTTAACACCCCACTGTCAACAATGGATAGATCTTCCAAAGAACAAGGATATTGTGGCATTGACTGACACTCTAGATCAAATTGACTTAATTTATATATACAGAACGTTTCATCCCAAAGAAGCAAAATACATTATTTTCTTTTCAAATGCACATGGAACATTTTCAAAGATAGACTACATGGTAGGACACAAAACAAGCTCAACAAATGCAAGAAAATTGAAATCATATCAAGCATCTTCTTGGATCACAATGGCTTGGAACTACAAACCAACCTCAAGGAAAAAACTCAAAAATGTTCAAATACATGGAGACAGAAAAACATATTACTAAATAATAAATGGGTTAACAATGAGATCAAAGAAGAACCCAAAAAGTACTGGAAACAAATGAAAATGAACACCTGACAATCCAAAACCTATGGGACACAGAGAAGAGAGTCCTAAAAGGAAGTTCATAGCAATAGAGGCCTACATAAGGAAGAGAGAAAAATCTGAAATAAACAACCTAACCTACATCTACAAGAACTACAGGAACAACAACAAAGCCCAGAGTCAATAAAAGGAAGAAAATAAGATCAGAACAGAATTAAATGAGCTAGAGACCGAAAAATAATCAACTAATTAAGGAGCTGGTTCTTTGAAAATATAAACAAAATTAAAATATTTTTAACTAGACTGATCAAGAAAAAAAGAGAGAGAAACCAAATAAATGAAATAAGAAATAAAAGGGGAGAAGTTACAATCAATAATGTAGAAAAACAAAGCATTGTAAGAAATTACTATGAACAACTATATGCCAAGAAATTGGACAAGGGCAAAATGTATAAATTTCTAGAAATACACTGTCTTCCAAACTAAATCAAGAAGAAGCAGAAAGCCTGTATTAGACTGATAATAACTAGCAAAATTGAAGTAGTAATAAAAAAACTCAAGGCACACAAAAGCCCTGGACCAGATGGCTCTATGAGCGAATTTTACCTAACATTTAAATAACTAACTCCTATCCTTCTCAAACTATTCCAAAAAATTCAAGAAGGAAGACTCCCAAAGTCTTTGTACAAGGACACTGTTATCCTAATTCCTAAACCAGGTAAAGACACAACAAAGAAAGAAAACTATAGACCAGTATCTCTGAGGAACATAGATGCTAAAATTCTCAACAAAATACCACAATCCAGATTCAGAAAAACATTAAAAAGATCATACACCATGTTCAAGTGGGATTTATCCCATGATTGTAAGGGTGGTACAATATTTTCAAATCAATAAACATACTACACCACATAAACAAAATGAAGGACAAAAATCACATGATCATATCAATAGATGCTGAAAAAGCATTTGATAAAATCCAGCACCCATTTATGAAAAAAACACTCACCAAAGTGAGAATAGAGGGAGCATACCTCAACATAATGAGAAACATATTGCCAACCTCTTCAACAGGCAAAAACTAAAAGCTTTCCCATTAACATCATGAACAAGACAAGGGTGTCAGCTTAGTACATGAAGTTCTAGCCACAGTGATCAGACAAGAAGAAATAAACAGCATCCAAATTGGAAAGGAGGAAGTAAAACTGTCATTACTTGCAAATGACATGATAATGTACACAGAAAAACCATAGAGTCCACAAAAAAGCTACTCGACCTAATAAATGAATTTGGCAAAATAGTGGGATACAAAGTCAATATTCAGAAACCGATGGCATTGTACATCAACAATGAACTATCAGAAAGAGAAACTAGGGAAAAAATCCCATTTACCATAGCAACAAGAAAAATAAAGTACCTAGGAATAAATTTAACCAATGAGGTAAAAGATCTTACTTGGAAAACTATAGAATACTAAAGAAAGAAACTAAGGAAGATACAAATAAATGAAAGGATATACTGTGTTCAGACATTGTTAAAATTACCGTTAAAATATCCATACCACCCAAAGCAATCTCTATACCTGATATCAAACTATATGATAAAGCCGCTGTAATCAAAAGAGTCTGGTACTGCCATAAAAACACACACATAGATCAGTGAAACAGAATAGAGAGCCCCAAAATAAACCTATGTCACTATGGTCAATTAATATTTGACAAAGGGGGCACAAGCAAATAATGAAGTAAAAATAGCCTCTTCAACAAATAGTGTTGGGAGAACTAGACTGGTACATGGAAAAAAATGAAACTAGACCACCAACTTACACCATACACCAGAATAAACTCAAAATGGATAAAAGACTTAAATATAAATTGTGACACCATAAAAGTCCTAGAGGAAAACATAGGCAATAAAATTTCAGATATCCCATGTAGCAATATTTTTGCTGATGTATCTCCTAGGGCAAGGGAAATAAAGGGAAAAAAAAAAAAGAAATGGGACTACATCAAATTAAAAAGTTTCTGCACAGCCAAAGAAACCATTATCAAAATGAAAGGGGAACCAAACCATATGGGAGAACATAAATGATACACTGGACAAGGGTTTAACCTCCAAAATATATAAAGAAGTCATATGACTCAACACCAGGAAGACAAACAATCCTATTAAAAATGAGCAGAGGACCTCAAAACACATTTCTCCAAAGAGGACATACAGGTGGCCAATAGCCTTATGAAAAGAAGCTCAACATCACTAGCCATCAGAGAGATGCAAATTAAAACTACAATGAGATATCACCTCACACCTGTCAGAATGGCCATCAATAAATCAACAAACAAGTGCTAGCAAGGATGTGGAGAAAAGGGAACCCTAGTGCACCATTGGTGGGAATGTAGACTGGTGCAGCCACCTCATAAAACAGGATAGAATTTCCTCAAAAACTTAAAAATGGAACTGCCTTTTGACCCAGCCATTCCACTGCTGGGATTATACCCTAAGAGCCCCAAATTATCAATTCAAAAGAATTTAAGCACCGCTATGTTCACAGCAACACCATTTATAATAGCCAAGTACTGAAAACAGCCTAAGTGCCCATCAATACACGAGTGTATAAAAAACTGTCGTATGTTTACACAATGGAATACTTACTACACAGCAAAAAGGAGGAACTCTTACCTTTTGCAACAGGATGGATGGAACTGGAGAATATTATGCTAAGTGAAATACGCCAGTCAGTGAAAGACAAGTACCACATGATCTCACCTATAAGGGGAATCTAATGAACAAAATAAACTAATGATCAAGATAGAACCAGAAGCACAGAAACATGGAACAGACAGACAGTGACCAGAGTGGGAGGCTGAGGGGGATAATGGTGGAAAGAAGAGATAGGGACTAGTCATAGAATATGTATGAATGACCTATGGACATGGACAACTATGTGGGGATTGATTGTACGTGCTGGGGGGTGGGCTGGGTGGAGGAGAGCGAAGGGGAAAAATTGGGACAACTGTAATATAGTAACAATAAAATTAAAAAAAAATTTGTGTTAAGAAACACACTTTTGGATATTAGAAAAACAAATTTCACAACTCCTTAAAAAAAGGAAAAGCCCCAATGTATTAATTTTCCTCTGCCTTAAAAAAAAAGTGTCAATTTTAGTTCCTCAAACAACAAAATTTTCCTGAGCACAACAGGTCATTTCTCTACGGTACAGCTAGTTGGCTGCCCCTGACCAGCTGAAATCCCTCCACAGCCCGGGGCTGGGACTGAACCAAAAGAAGTAAATCAGTGGAGGCTGGATTTCTGTCCCATCATACGGGCCAGCACTCCTCTAAGAGGAGGAGTGGCCAGAAGCAGTAGGGAAGTTCACAACTGCTGGTCAGTATCTAAGACTGCATGAGTGGGAAGGAGGTTAAGCTCCCCTCTGATCCTGGGCAATCTCATTCCATCCTCCTTTTACTATGCTGTACTGCATCACTTACACTCTACATAGCTCTTCCTTCTAGCACGTATTCAGCATCAACTGTACTCCAAGAAAATTAGTAAGACATCAGTCTTATGTGGAAGGGCTCCTAAAACTCATAATCCTGAGATAAAAGAAGTCAACACTATTTCATCACACAGAAGCTGGAGGCTGGGAGAAAAGTTGGCCAGAAAATACTTATTCAAAAAAGAAAAAAGTTACATTCTGATATTGATCCAAAAAGAGAATATTGGCAGAAACCTCAAGACTTTGTTCTTTCTGCTGCTACTAAAATGAAATAGGTTTTAGTTCTAATCCGGTCATATGAAACAAACCAAAAGCAGACAGACTGGCAAATACTAACTCTAGATGCATACTGTCACACATCATCAATTCAAGAAGGTCAGAAAAGAAGCCCAGGCAGTTACAAAGCATATGAGATGAACAACGAGCATTTTTTTAATCCTGATCTAGGGAGACAGCATAAAGGAGTCCACCTGTGCCGAAGACTTCAAATGCTAGATAAGGAAGGACAAAGAAAGAGGCTTAAAGGGAAAATTCATCAACAAGTCAAGAATAGAAACAGAATATAACAAAGTGAAACTACACTTCAATTTTTGCAAGAATATTGGTATTCGGCACTCCAAGAAGACATCGCAACACCTCTCTATATACAAAGAAAATGGGAAACCCTGAAATCCAGGCAGCACCCAGTTACCCAAGCCACAGCCAGGTGGGGTTAATCTCCAAACAAGCTGTCTTAAGAAATCGCATACTCCATTTTATCCATTTTTATTGTTTTCCGGCTTTTCCTCTTGTGTTGTTTTGTCTTTTTCTTCTTTCATTGTTAAATATTAGCATCCAAAGAAATAAATCTTGAAAAACAATCTTCATTTACTCAATTCCTCTTGAACCCAAGGGGCCACCAAAATAAAGGGCATTGGAGTGATGGGTTTTTAATGAAGCAGTAGCCCAACTAAGTAACTGGGAAAAGTAAACAGAAAGGTGCTGAAATTTGATCTGGTTGCTAAGAGGAAAAGTCAACACAAACCCATGGAGAATACTTGCAGTTTTAGGAATCAGAGCTTCTTTAGCCTCAACACAATCTTCCTCAGGGAACGCTTCCATGCGTTTTAAAATGACCACTTTGCCTGCTCCCAGATATATAGCATAGGGCAGGGATAAATACCAAGCTGGCAAAAGTCCAAATCCAACAGTTGCAGCTATAGTCGCTGCCTTGTTTACAAAGCAATTCAGGAAGCTTTTAGAGGGCAGAGTGCACCAGACAGAAGGGGGTCTGTAAGCAAAACATGGATGGATCCCAATGCATTCAGAGCAGACAACACATCTGTTCCCAGGGCCCTCTTGGAAACATACCGAATACAAATCCGAGTCAACATGTAATGCTCATGTTTTTTCAGGAAAACTCATCTACTTAAGCAGGCAAATCAAAATATATACTGATAGTTATTGGGCCCTCGGGCCACCCCCTGCATTCTAACCAAAGCACTGAAAACACCCCACAAGGTTTGGAGTGTACTCCAATCAACTCTGACCCAAGCTACTTTACTAAGGACCTGCATCTGTATGCCTTCTATGGTCATTTCATGCCTCTTACAAACTAAGCTCCTTAGCCTGGTTACCCTTGTTACTTCCTCATGCCCAGAAGATTTTGTACTCTCACTGGCTCTATTCCCCTTCAGTCCTTTATAATGCTGTCTCCTTGCCATTTTTGTTTTCTTGGCATAGTTTAATTCAGAGTTCCTCTCTATGAACAAGAAACATACTGTCAAGAAGTAGTGTGGGGAGGGTAGAGAGGGAGAGTAATAGAATAAATGCTGAACAGGAAGCAGAGATACATTATGCCTGTTTACAGATCTTGAAAAAATGTGCAAAGATAATGATGTGGGTGAAAATATGATGGGCACAGATGGGAATAATTAAAGCAGAAAGATGCTCTTAGATGTTTAAAGAGGGTAATTTAATTAAGAGGAAAAGTAACCAAACATAAAAGAAATGAAAGAAGAAATCATTATTTAAAAGATGAGTATAACATGGAGCTTAAAAATATTTAATTATTTAATGAATTAATTCAAAGAAAATTAAAAAAGGAACTCTGTGTACTCATGAGTATGGCTAGCACAGCACCGTGTTCACACACTCAGAAATGACACCACCCCAAATCTTTCCTCAGTGGGTTCCTGGGTAGAATATTGGATACAGCCATAGTAAAAGACCATCATAATCCAGTTGTTCCCACGACCATAAACATACTTCTCCTGCACTCAAATGAAAAGCAGAAACCCTGACGACAAACCACTGCAGATTCACAGTGGGAGTGAATGGTAAGCATAGAACCCTAACTACATCTTTTTGCATGTAGCACCTACACAATACATGAGCACGGGGCCTGGCTCTGCCATACTTCTCACTATGTAATTATACATATTAATTACATGTTTAATCGCACACATTAATAACATCTAGTCTATAATTGCGATGTAGTCATATCAACCTCATCAAGGAAAACTAGCGTATTTGCATAAAACTTGTCATGAAAAAATATAATGACTATACTAACAAGATAGGGAAAGGAATGCATATCTGTGACAAACTGTGTCAAGAAGAATAGAAAGTGATTCTCTCTCTTGAACATTATTTCAGGCCTATTTAACAGAATCTGTACCACTCAATGAAAGTACAGTGTCCTACACACATCAAATCAGATTTGGATAATGTTCCTGATTTCAGATAAAATTTATTACTATATTTAGTTATGACATGATAGGAAATGCTTACCTTATTAAATGTAATAAAAAACTGGAATATGCTAAGAATTAGAGATCCTGACTCCCAACTGTCATGTGGTATTTACACAGCAAAACAAGGCTACCCACTGGCAACCTCATAGCCTCGAACTTAATTTCAACCTTAAAATAAACAATTAAGAAAAAGTATAATTTCTTTAGAAAGAAAGTAGAATACAAGGATATCCTCTTTTAGAAGAATTTCACAAAATCAAAGTTAATCATCAGTAAGGATTTATTGCCTGTAATTTTATATACCCTCATTGGCAAATTGGAACTTCCTAACTTGCTAGTTTTATTTCTACAAATAAAACAGAGTATGATTTAAAAAAAAAAAGTCAATTAAAACACAGGAAGTGGGTTGAACTCAAATAACAAGATGGTAATTAAGGCTCTTCATTCTAATTGTCTTATTTTTACAAAGCACATCCTTACCAGACCAAAAAACACCCCCAAAATATATAAAACTCGAACTGACAGACTTCAAGATTTTTTTAATGTATAAAGCTTGGAAATATTCCAGTTTTAATTTTAGTACTATGTGTGTCATTTTTTTTGCTCACAAATAAATCAAGTAGGTGTGGAAAAGCATATAAACAGTCCTTTGAAAAAGTAAGCAATCTAAAAAATAAGTACTGTTAAACAGTACTTTATAAACAGCTTTATGAAGCAAACAAAGTATTTTAAAAATTATACTGATAAAGGACACATGGACAAAAACAAGGGGGGATGGAAACGGGAGGGAGGTGGGGAGGGCTGGGGGGTGGGCTGGGAAAGGAGTAAAAGGCAGAAAACTACTTGAACAACAATTAAAATTTAAAAAACATTATACTGAATCTACCTCTCAAAAGTGATTCAAAACCGCACGTCTATGGGGGGGGGAAGGGGGAGGAGAACGATGCAGTCCTCAGACTGACTCAACAGTAGAGGACCAGTGAGGCAGTCCCATCAGTGAGTGGCACAGCCCTCCTGTGAGTCATTATCTCTCTCTCAGGGACAGAGAGGAGCCAAGTGTTGTTGCTGAAATTTGTGTTGTATGAGGTCTGTCATTTAGGTGGACCTGATTGCCACTTAGTGAAGTCCCTACATCCATGACATCATTTACCATTAACGTGTCCCAAGCCAACTGAAAATTACAGGTATTTTATGAGTAGCAAGAGCCCTTACGCATTAAAAATAACTAATAAATACCTATGCACTATAAGGGAACAATGCAATTATTTTCCACCAAAAATGATATTATTTATCATTTTCAAAACTGTATTCAAACCTCAATTATTGTTCATCTGTCACCCTCACTCCTAAAACCCAAAGCAAGTAATCACCTGAAAGATAAATTCTCACTGAACTTCCATCATGTTTACACATCAGAAAAGAAATTTAAAAACTATCACTTCATTCAACCATTAAATAGGTCACTTTAAAGTTTCTTGGTAAAAACTTAAAAGAAATGCCTGGTTTATTCATCCATGAGAGGCGGGGGAGGGGAGAAAACAAACATGAGAGGGAAGAGTGGAATTGCACAGGCAAAATTTATCCATTTAAGTGTTTAGAACATCTAAAAATGCTTGCTCAAAAGTATTATGAGTTCTCATATACCATTCATATACCATTCAACAGTAAACTTACTTTCTTATTTCAACAAATATCTATAAGACTATTACTCTGCAGACAAAGAAACAAAGATCAACATTCTTAGCCCAATTTAAACCAATTATCTTCAGGTTTCCTCCTTCTTCAAAATCTCTATGATATTAATAATAATCTAAAATAATGATAAAATCACAACTTCTAAGATTCATTGAGCGCTTACTATATGCCAGGCACTGTTCTAGACACTTTGCAAATGTTAACCCATTCAACTCTAGAAACAGTCCTGAGGAAAATACTGTAAGTATTTAAGTATCTCCATTATCCAGACAGGGAAATTAGGGCACAGTGAGATTAGATAACTGGAACATGATTACAACAGTCAGCTAATGGCAGATTTGGGATAGGATTCCAGGTAGTCTGGCTCCAGAATTTACTTTTAATGCTAGGCTAAAGTTAATCTCAAACTGATATCTAACCATCAGTCTCATGATATCAACTCAGAAGGAGTAATCTGTTCTGTAAATACTACACACACAAACAGCGTAATTGTTAATCCATTAAGTGATGCTGAGTTAAAATGAGCATTTCAGGACCCTTAGCTTATTTTTGTGTGACCTCAATTATATAATGTGATAAACTTTTATTTTCATGAAAGTATGTGATTAGGGAATAGAAAAAGACACCCAATACTCCTATGCATAAAATAACATCTTTAGGATATATAATCATATAATATTTTTATTAGTTCAGTGAGTCCTAGTTATCTTAATATTCATCATCTGAGCCCCAATAGTTAAGAAGGCAAAAGTTGTCATAACATTAAAAAAAACCACTAACCACTTATAAAATTAATCCCTACCAATTAACACTACAGTATATCTCTATCCATAGAATTATACCCTTTATAGGTCTCTGGAAGATTGTACACTGCATATACAAAGACAACAGACGGCAGCATAAAACTGTAACTCTTATCAAAGATACATGATTTCATGAAATCAATGACAGTAATGATAAAGACTGCTTTAATCACAAACAAAATCAATAACCAATGAGTATCTGGCAAACTCAGACCAACTAACAACCAAGAGGGAAACTGCAATGACAACAGGCTAAGCAATAAAGTGAAGAGCCACTGTGTCATCCAACTTTATCAGAAAATTTGTACTGTAAAAACAATCAACACTTGGTTCTTTGCTCATTCTAAGAATTACAGAGTTGTAATATATTTTAAATGTTGTTAAATGTACAATAAAATAATATCCCTAATTTTTAGTTTCACTCTCCATGATAAAGTTCAATCAAATCTCTTTCCATTTACTATGAAATTCTGGTACCTGAGTTAAGTGAATGCACTTCAATGACCTCTTCCAGTCATCAATCACCTTCTAATTCAGGGGATCTCTTGTACACAGACTGCATTTTAAAAGGAACTCACAACTTAAGACTTGGATGAGGGAGAACTGGAGAACTGGCATAGCTTTCAGCAGAGGGATCTAATGAGAGAAGAGTTTTGAGTCTGAGAAATGGGCTTCGAGTCCCAGCTGCATTGCATAGCAACTGCACTGAGTTTGGGTATACTCTGAACCTGCTGCAGACAGTTTTCACACCCGGGAATGGAACAGTCCCTATTTCATGTGCTATTATGGAGAGAAAATGAGATAGCACATGTGGAACAATTTTTAATCAGTAAGTGGCTATCCAAATGTCGATTATGCTTACACTCAACCTCCATTTCTGTAAATTGATAGTTAATTTCACCAAGCACTCATCATTCATATATTACATATTGACTGACTTCTGGTTAGATGCTGTGGGAAGTAACTATCCACTAAAATAAGATGTTTTTAAAAGTCTGCTTGTTTTGTGAATTTTTAAAGGTTATTAGAGAAGATAAAGGTGAACAAAATTAGTATACAAGGTAAATAAGTAATATGACATTGCAGTTGTAAAAACAAGAAACAATGGAAATCCTAAGAAACAGTTTGATTCCAAATAGGATAATCAGGGTAGGCTTCCTGGAGGAAACTGCATGAAAACAAGATACGGTGCGGTGATCTTACGGTTGAAAGATCGTATGTCCACCTCGCTATATATGGTTCATCCTACTCCTTTTGTGTACCTGTAAAAGGAGCCTCTAAAACAGAAATGATGGTTGACAAAGCAACATGGGGCTTGTGAAGACCTTCAATTCATTATTATCTATTGTGCCACCTGCCATGTCTGGCATGCACTTTAAATACTATAGTGGCATAGCTCTTCTGCTGATAATGCCAAGTCAAACCATTAATATACAATTCCCCTGAAGACACTGACAGAAAATTTTAGCTCCAGGTCATGCGTTTATGAAGAGATAATCAAAGACACATTTTTGCAAAAAGCAAGAATCATATTCAAAGCTGTGCATCTTTGGCCAATTGTCTGCTACTTTTCTGTATTAAATCTCCAGAGTGAAAAAATATGAAACAATATATTTCTATTTTTGCCCATCAGAACCACTACACCCTGATATGAAGCGAACTGCTCAGATTGTAAACATGGAAGGAATAAATCTGCTGGGTAACAGTAAACTCAAGTAGCGCATATCACATCTAGTATTCTTGTAGACTCTCCTTATCAGTATTTAAGCAGCAGAGAACCAACAACCACAGATAAAGCACACCACACCATTGAAATTCATCTGCTGTTCCGGTATCCTAGTACTCTGTCCTATGCAAACCTAGACGGTTTATTTTCATGTAGCCACAGTTCTAACTTGTTAGGTCGATAGCCAGAAACTGGAAGGCACTGATCCCCTCTCCATGCTGTAAATTTCAAGGGTTATAGACACACATAGAACAAAACTAGTAGATTTTGTACTCACAGTCTTAAATATTCAGGCAAACAACAAGATGTCATCAGCTAGCAAAGAAAAAATTAGAAATCACTCTGCATACTATTCTGGCTTTTTCAAACTATCCAACTCATTGTTTAGACTAAATCTTATCAGCCACAGGGCATCCAGTTAAACATGACAATAGAGATGAGGAGGAGGAAAAGTTTCTAAAACAATATATCATAAGCTGTTTCAATGAATTCAGTGGCTCATGAGATGGACACTTATTAAATATAAAGAGACTTTAAAATCATCCAATATGTCAGTTGTAGGTGTGTTTAAAGAAACACTGGAGAGAAGGAAACGTTTAGGGGAAGATGTGGTCCAAAACATGATGTTCTTTAACCATCTGGAGGAAAACAGATTTCAACTCACTTGAAAACTGTCTGGCTGAAGACTATACAATTCCCCTCCAGTAGCTCATTAAACTGTTATATCATCACCTTGACAGTCAATTCCTGAAAAGTTAAATGCAAATCAAAACACCGTTAATTGAATCGTGCAACATATGACTAAGGGAGTTCACTTTTCATAGGAAAATTGTGGCGAAGTAATTCATTCCTGTGCAAAAGTAACTACATCACCCCTGATAGACGTAACTCAGATTTTAACGTAACAGGTCTCTGTATCGCAGTGAAAAGATGTTGCATTTACACTTATCTGCTTCAAATTATAGGGTGGCCCTGACTCTTTAACACTGTACTCAGAAGTGAGTTAGAAGCAAGATTGATGAGTAGTACAAGAAATTCAACTACAGGGCATGAAAAACATTTACTCTCCCTCTTCTCCTACCCTTCACATATAAAAAATTCTTTCTTCAACAAAGTAAGATTTTATGAAGACACTGAGAGAAAAACATTTGCCTTACCCATCCTGGAATGCAAAGGTCACTTGTGGCTCAATGGTTATGCTCTGCATATTTTGATAATGTGCAGAAGAAAATGAAACTTCTTTAATAACATAGCCGAAGGGGATAAGGAGAGTGAAATACTCAAGCGGTTTATATGATTAGCCTTAGTAAGAACAGGGAGTCCACTAGTCCACTGCTTCACATGATCTATTTATAGTCAAAATGGCTATATTTAGAGAAATCCTACAGTACATGAGAACTGAGAAATAAATATCAAACCTACTGCCCCTTCTAGACTTCCAAACAATCTTGTTGGCCTTAGGAAAGCATGAGCCATTGGAGGTTTGCTTCAGCTAAGAGCCACAGCAGAATATGAACCAGAAATGTTACTGAATATTATAAACTTAAAAAATACACTACTGCAAATTGTATTTGGGGCAAACTTTAACTTGTTTCGTATTTGAGATCAGTGTTTATACATATTGATGTCAAAGAACCTATAGCCCAAATCCCAATGTTTATCACTACCTGAGAAACTAAACTAAACATACCACATCAAGCAACCAACCAAATTCTATCTCTATTAAACCCAAGCCAAGAATGGGGACCTTGACAATAGGACTGAGGAGATTAGGGCTTAATTTAAACAGTGACTGCAATAAAACAATTCAAATGTGAGAATTTACAGGGCAAGTACTTAAAGCACCTCCATACAAATATTTACACAAACTATACAACATAATCCAAAGATAAAAGATTCAGGAACCCATTAAATCATAATTTGGAATGTAAATATCACAAAAGGCAAGAAAAGACTGCAGAGTTAACTGGGTCCTATAAATGAATGCACAATGAAGATTATTTTGAAAGCAAGAGAAAAGATCAATAAGGGGTGAAAAGTAGATGTATTAACAAAAAGGAAAATGTATCTCTTAATTCTGTGTTATACTATACTTCCCACCAAGACCCCTTTGAAGTTTTTATCATTTAGAATTCCCTTCCCCTTTCATTCCATCCTTAGACTGTCAAAATCACGCATCTTTTGCTTTTCTCCAGTTCCTAAATGATTTCCAACCATCTTCCTCTTCTCTGTTAGACTGACCCTTCGTTTTGATCCCCTGCCCACTCTTTCTCACAATAGTGTTTAATCCCCCATAAACACAGTGAAGCATTCAAGTAATTTTAAACAATATTTCTACCTTCCCCCTCTTTCTCCAATCCCAGTACAAGGTAAAAGAATGTTGAAAACTCCCTCTGGTGCCCATTCTCTGCCTTAAAGAAACATACCACAAAGAGACATATGCCTCTTGAATTTTTAAAACTCAAACTACCAATAATAAATATTATAAATTACAGTCATCAGAGAGTTCTCATTTGCAAAAAATCAGCAAGTTCATGAAAGCTATGTTTTCAGGTTCATAAAGCCAATGCCCCATCTGGTCTTTTAACGTAGGAAATTAGCTGAATCCTCTAGGGAATTAAGAAATCTTTGACCATGAACTTGAAAATAAGCCCCTGAGATTCAGTAATCTGATTAGTTAAACTGGGTGAACATGACAGAATGGACCTTAAATGGTAAGAGCCAGAGCAGGGAACAGATGCCAAAATCGTGAAGTGGCTTCCATCCAAACCCAAAGTCAGTCACAGGCTCTTCTATAAGGATTGGTCAAGGAAACACATTTTTGTCCTTAGGCCACTTGGATCTCAACTGTGTCCAAGCCCCTAATGATATTTGTCTGCACAGTGAGTTACTTTCGTGATCCATAAATTCAGTTTGAGACTTCCCAAGCACAAGTCCAGAAGCTCTCACATTCTCCAGTGTTACCTTCAGACACTCAGTTTTCTCAACCAGAATTGCAAGAAGGAACTTTAAAAAAAAATGCATATGCCCAGGGTCCCATGCCACAACTACTGAATTAGCCTCTCCAGGGAGAAGCTAATTTTTTAAGCTCCTTATACTCCTCTGAAACACACCATTGATTAAGCACCACTGACTTAGAACTTAGAAGAATGGGTATAATGAAACAAAGAAAGTCACAGACACACGGGATCACCACATAAGCAAGGAGACAAACAGTAGCAGAGAACATGACTGTCTTGTGACAATCGTGAACCCACACTCCTCATCTGGTTGAAAGCATTCAGCCAGGCACTGGCCCCACCAGCAAAGGAGGCATCCAATAGCCCTGGCACGCCTTTGGAATATTCAACAGGTTGCTCCAAGGGGTGTGGACTTTGAAAGTTGCCATTATACTACTAGAGCTGGCATCCTGCAGTGTCACGTGTATTGATAATTGACTCAGTCTATCTTGTTTACAATTTTACACCCAACCAATTGCATGTTTCTGCAGATGTCTAACAAATTCAGGGCATTTCATTCCTCAGCTGCCACCATCCTGCTGTTTCCACCCTCCTTGTCTATTGGTTATGATGGTGTCCAAAGACACATTCACCAGCACTAGAAAAGGTCATTAAAAAGCTCTTACAACCATCTGTACCCAGATGGACAGGTCTCCAGCCAAAAGGAGAGAGGACATCCCCCAAGCAATGCTATGGTTAGTTTTTTAATTATTGGCTGTGGGTCCTGAGTTACTCACATTTTAGCTGTAAATCTTAGTTGTTGTTGTTGTTTTTTTTTGAGGAGTTTCTTTGAAAGAGTTTTTTTAATTTATTTATTTTTAGAGAGGGAAGGGAGGGAGAAAGAGAGAGAGAAACATCAATGTGCGGTTGCTGGGGGACATGGCCTGCAACCCAGGCATGTGACCTGACTGGGAATCAAACCTGCGATGCTTTGGTTCGCAGCCCACGCTCAATCCACTGAGCTACGCCAGCCAGGGCTAAATCTTAGGGGTCTTTTTTAAGATTTTATTTATTTACTTTTAGAGAAAGGAGAAGGGAGAAAGAGAGGGAAAGAAACATTGATGTGAGAGAGAAATGTCAGTTGGCTGCCTCCAACACATCCGCCGAACAGGGACCTGGCCTGCACCCCACACACACACGCCCCTATGGTGAATCGAAACCACAACCTTTCAGTTTGCAGGACGATGCCCAACCTACTGAGCCACATGAGTCAAGGCAAGTTGTAAACCTTAATGCTCTATGCCATGTTCTTCTCAGCTTACTGAGGTGAGGGAAGCCAGAGCAGTTATGTTTAACCTGATTCTGTGCTGCTATAGAAATGGGGCCAAAGTGCACCTCCCTAAATCACCTTACATGGATTCTTGGAACAAATTGTTCTTTCTTGTACCCTTGTATAGATCAGTTGCCATATACTTACCAGTTAATTCCCTGTCACACTCTTTCATACTCTTTACCATCCTATGGTGCATTTTTTATACAAATGACTCACCTGTGTAGGGATTTTTTTAAAATTCCTAGTTCCTTGAACTCTGTATTGCACACAAAAACATGTCTTTGACTTTATATTAAATCCAACTGCTGTGATTTTTTTTTACATTGTGCCTATAACATGTTACTTAATACTTAAAAGTATGGTACCTCTTCCAGAGCAAGGGTTGGGAGACCCTAATGCACCCTGCCAGAGTTTGGCAAGATCTCCACAAACAACTAAAAGCAAACATCCAGAAAGAGAGAATGGAATGGCTTTACTAAAACAATGCTGCCTGGAGAAATCAAATCAACCAGGGTTTCAGTTCAACTTAACCAAATGAATGAGGAAAGAAAGCATTCTTTTGCTCACAACTACTTGACAAAAGTGGAGCTAGATCTCTGTCCTCAGTACTGAACTTGAGAGCACTAGGAAAAGGGAATTCTGAGTTCCTGTCCTCCTACCTGTAGGAGGAGCGCTGGAGCCACGCCTTTTTATAGCAGCAGCAGCAGCAGCAGCGGCGGCGGTGGCGGCAGCAGCACTTCCGAGTGCTCTTTCTGCCTGCCCTTCAGAACTGAGCACACGTGCTCACCAGCGGTGCCAAACCGTTAGGACTCTTCAAATTTATGAACACTGAGTACAAATGCAAACATTTTCTTCCACTTGGGCAAACATTGGCACAGGAAACTTTCTTTCCAATGTTACCAGCAGGGAGCTTAAATAAAAGTTCAGTTTCTAGAAGGGTGGGGGAGAGTAAAAGCTAATTCTAAAAATATGGCATCAGCAGCATACCATTGCCAGGGAAAGTTGTACATGCTTCCCTCAAGCACAGTTTATTCAAATGGAATTGACAGCTTAAAAGAAAGAAAATGTGTTGCATGAGGCCTGCCAGACACAAAGGGATCACGTCTCTACAGATAGGACTTAATAGATTCCCATCTTAAATATTTCTGTACAATAATTATGTGAACTCCAAATTAGCAGTCTGTCACAAATCCACACACAGGCTCATGACCTATGGGTATTCTTCCAGCCCATTCATGGAACTCCTTACTGGAATCTGGAAATTAACTTTAAAATCTTGCTACTGTTATTAGTTCCTCAGAAAATAAAGAACATTGGGGCATACGAGTAAAATCACACAGCTAAATGTAAAATAAACAGCTTTCTCCTCATCCACGTGTGTCCAGGCAAAGAAAACAATTTTAACTGGGTTACAAATTATAGGTGTCAGTCTTCTCCCAAATTCGCCAAGGGTGGAAAACGCTGATCATGGGCAGACTATTTCCCAAAAGGGGACTATTCCTCATAGTTTTCTATATAAACATAACACTCAAGTTACTGAAAATACTGTTAAGAATCCGATGAAAACATATGTCCATTTGACCCTAACCCATAGCACTCAAACATCTGATTAAAAGGAAAAGCAGGCAGGTATTACAGCTCCCCAGAAAGCCACAAAATAAAGGCTCCATCTTCAAGAAGATGATCTCTAATTACAACACTCTGCTGGTTTGAAGAAATGCCCAGTGCAGTAGTCAGCTGCAACATAACCAATCAAAAGGGACTCCCATCTCAACAGCGAGAGCATAGCATCTGAACTATCAAGTCAGCTGTAGAAGCTAAACACAGTTATTTGTTTTCTCGGCCCCTTAGCCGTAACCTGGATTTCCGGATCCTGGTTGTAACCAGACAGACTCGTTAACAAATGCAACTGTTTAGAACAGCGCTAATAGTTCGCTTTGCCCTTCTAAAAGATGAGAGAAAAACTATAGACTGATCTTTATAATTAAATATTTAATATGTTTTTAGCAAATCGGCCCTTTAGATTTAATTCCAGGCTTAATGGGCCTGTCAGGAAACCGACTGCTATGGTTTCATTGCAACTATACATTTTTATGACATTCAGAAACAGATTTTCAAAAGATTTTGTAACCCAGAAAATTCCAAGCAAAGTTCAGCTTAACTAGTTATAAAACACATACTTGGAAGAAAATATTTCTTCTAAAACAAAACAAAAAGTTACTAAACACACTAACATAATAAATGTAGAAAATGCTGCAGGTTGGTTTTTTTAAAATACATGTTCACTTTTAACACACCAAAGACAAAAGGTAAGCCTTATATATGTTTTGATTTATGTGGGCATCCACTTGCAATATTCAAGGGAATCCCTAAGGAAGACAACTGTAATATTAGTTTGATGCTGGGAACTCTACATTTCCATTAAATAGAAAAATTACAGAATATGCATAAATAATGTGACCATATTTAGAAGCTTCAGTGGATTTTTCCCATGAAGAAAATCCTCAGTAATATACTATAACACTCATCTCTATGGATTGTACTTGCACCTTAAAATAAATACCCATCATAAATGGGGAGGAAGAGAAAAATTTTAAATACCCATCACATATTGAGGAAGAAGAGAAAAGCAGTTCCATTTAGACCTAACAAAACCTAGACCTTGATTTTCCTGTTGCTATGCAGCAAAGAGGAGGGGGGGAACCAAGGAGAAGAAGAGCACATAACTTAGATTAACACAGTACAAGCATTTCCAGGAGAGACAACAGTTTTTTACAATACAGCAATCTATCCCACCTTTCTAATCAGAAAGAGGCTGTGGCATGTTCCCCATCCTTGTATCATAGTTCTTATTCTATTAAGAGTATGACAGCAAGCTCACTTTGAACGCTAACTAATATTAATTTAAGTGGAGGGGAACTCAAAGTTTTCACTCATCTAAAATGCAAAACACACACATATTTTACCAAAGGTTTTACTATGCACATTAGTCTTTTACGCATTTTTAACCTCCAAGTGTGAAAAGAGACAAGTTGAAGTAATAGAGGTTGCCAGGTGTTGGTGGCACCCATTCCACTTGTAATGACAGTCATGACTTAAGGTTTTGTCTTGCTCTACTCTTCCTCTGAATTTCAAATCTTCAGGTTGCCATAGCAACTCTATACACTGACAGATAAGCTTCAGAAAGTGTTCTGGTCATGATACCATCTTTTTTTTTTAAATGACATATTTTATTGATTATGCTATTACAGTTGTCCCATTTCCCCCCCTTTATTCCCCACTGCCCTGCACAGCCTCTCCCATCCACACACATCCCCGCCTCCACTTTAGTTCATGTCCATGGGTCATACATATAAGTTCTTTGGCTTCTACATTTCCTATACTATTCTTTACCTCCCCCTGTCTATTTTCTATCTACCATTTATGCTACTTATTCTCTGTACCTTTTCCCCCTCTCTCCCCCTCCCACTCCCCTGCTGATAACTTTCCATGTGATCTCCATTTCTGTGGTTCTGTTTCTGTTCTACTTGTTTGTCTAGTGTGTTTTTGTTTTAGGTGTAGTTGTTAATAACTGTGAGTTTGCTGTCATTTTACTGTTCATATTTTTATGTTCTTTTTCTTAGATAAATCCCTTTAACATTTCATATAATAAGGGCTTGGTGATGATGAACTCCTTTAACTTGACCTTATCTGAGAAACACTTCCATTCTATCTGCCCTTCCATTCTAAATGTAAGCTTTGCTGTATAGACTAATCTTGGATGTAGGTTCTTGCCTTTCATGACTTGGAATACTTCTTTCCAGCCCCTTCTTGCCTGCAAGGTTTCTTTTGAGAAGATGGGATCTCCTTTGTAGGTAACTGCCTCCTTCTCTCTTGCTGCTTTTCAGATTCTCTCCTTATCTTTAATCTTGGGTAATGTAATTATGATATGTCTTGGTGTGTTCCTCCTTGGGTCCAACTTCTTTGGGACTCTGAGCTTCCTGGACTTCCTGGAAGTCTATTTCCTTTGCCAGTTTGGGAAAGTTCTCCTTCATTATTTATTCAAATAAGTTTTCGGTTTCTTGCTCTTCCTCTTCCCCTTCTGGCACCCCTATGATTCAGATGTTGCAACGTTTAAAGATGTCCTGGAGGTTCCTAAGCCTCTCCTCAATTTTTTGAATTCTTATTTCTTCATTCTTTTCTGGTTGGATATTCCTTTCTTCCTTCTAGTCCACACCGCTGATCTGAGTCCCAGTTTCCTTCCCATCACTATTGGTTCCCTATACATTTTCCTTTATTTCACTTAACGTAGCCTTCACTTTTTTCATCTAATTTGTGACCAAATTCAACCAATTATGTGAGCATCCTAATCACCAATGCTTTGAACTGTGTATCCTATAGGTTGCCTATCTCTTTGTTGCTTAGTTGTGTTTTTTTCTGGAGCTTTGATCTGTTCTTCCATTTGGGCCATTTTTTTTCTTTTTGTCTTGGCACACTAGAGCCATGAAAGATTAAGTGCCTAGGGCAGGTTCTGCTGAAAGGACTGATGCGCCCGAACTGACTTGGAACGTGCAGGTAAAAATGCTGGAGTAACTCGTCCCAGTGTAAAACGTCTACCTGCATCCACACAACTGCGGTTCCTTAGAAGAAAGTATGTTCTCGGTGGAAGGGATGGATCACAGTTCTTTTCTTTCCAAGTTTTCCACCTGCTGCATTCCTTCCCTCCATGTTACCATCTTGTTTGCTTTGCATCAGAGCACCCCAAACTCCCTACTGCATGGGAGCACCAGGGGATGGTGCCCCTTACCAAGTTATTCTAGAGCACTGTCCAGTAGCAGCGATTAATCATTCGTGTTTCTTGAGCTGACATATCAAGGTGGAGAAATGACATCCTAAATGAGCAGAGCTGATTACCTGGGAAAGCAATTCTTCAAGATAGCACCACTAACTAATAGCTCCATCTACTACCACATTCCAGAACCCCAGAAGTAATGTCAGAATGCAACTACCAGAGCTAGGTCCTGGAAGCCAGACTTCTGTGTGTCATCGCAGGTGTTTGATGGCCACAGAAGGTACTTAATCTTTTCTTCATCCCTGGAATAACTGGTGCTATATCATTTTAGGACCACAGGCTTCCCAGAAGAAGAAATTTCAGTAGGTATTCTCAGTTTGATTCTTTAAATGTATGTGAAATAAAGCTTCAATATGAAGTTACTTGAAACACATACAAAATAGTGATAGGACAGGCCTGTAGTAAAACATACTTTTCTAAAATGCAGACCAACAAAATTCATGATGCACTAAAGAAAACTGTCTATTTAACAATATATATAACAGTTTATCTTATAAAAATTGCAGCTTGTTTTAAAGTGATTAAATAAAAATAGAACTTTAAGGAACATGACAGTGCATCACAGTTCTGTAAATTAAACAAACTTAAGAAGGCTGTGGTTACAACCCATCAATAAATTTCCCAGACAGTTAAATACAATTTGGCTAGGAGAAGCAGAGCTTTAGCAAGCTATTGTTATAGATGAAACTATAAATGGTTCTCTAAATTTTTTTTAAATCTGAACAATCAGCTGCTTCTTAAATTACCCTACAGATTCTGTCTGCTTTTTCTTATTAAGAAATCTTTGATAATATAAATCAATGCCCAGCATCTCAGGGTTGGGTGTTTAAGGAGGATCCAAGTTTCTATTTTCCTGACCAAAGTATTGGCATTTTACGGCAGCTGCATTTAACACCGCTTCTGTATCAAATGGGAACAGGCTCCAGTTCTTTCCACATTAGCTGTGATTTTAATAGCATGCCAAGCAAAACAGGCTGGTGTAATAAGTTTCCTTGCACCCACTTCAACAACAGATAAGCACCTCATTTTCATATAGTTTCCACTTATTGCTAGGTAACCACACCATAAGGAGACATCTCCAGGCATTATGCAGAATGCATCCTCTTCACCTAAATTTGATGTGCTTTGGGCATTAAATACTGTTATTCTACCCACACCTATCACTCAAACAGTTTAAGCTTTGTTTTAAATTTCAACATAGGTCTGGGGGATTGTTGCTTCTGAGGGGATTTTGATGTGCAGAGATTCTAAAAGATACACTAAAACATCTTCCTGTCTTCCGCCAAAGCAAACTCACTACATTATCCAATGAAGTGATAGCCTGACTGACACTTCATACAAAAAGTAAACTCTCTCAAAAGATGTCCACAGTATGCCCTCTTAACAGTAGACAATGTCAATTAAAAACTTCCATACTGCTTTACGTGGTCACGAAGAGAACTTTGGAAGCAGGGGTCTGCATGGAGTTGGGCTTCTTCTGCAGGCTTCAAACAGAAACCCTTTAACTAGGTGCATCTAGGCCAAAGCGGGAACCCCATCTATCAGCCAAACAAACCAGCTTTCTGCTGGAGAAAGGAAAGCTCTGCGGGAACAGATGCAGCCCGACCTAAGATACTGAAGGACTCAGGCGACGAGGAAGCAGGAGGGCTACCTGCAGCAAAGGCAACAGACACTGACATTTAATAAAAAAAAATCCATCTGAGCAAGCAGCACGAGGCATCTTCCAAACAGGAATTTTCTTTTGAGCTTCAGGAATATTTCGTCCTATGTATCAGTAGGTGCTAGGAAATGTGACATCACCACAACTTGTCAGTGGGCTGAATGATCTCTCAGATATAATATAAAATCAAAGGAAATGAACCACAATCAGTAGTACTACCAAAACATAAGGCCAGATTCTGTCCCTCGGCCTCTTCTTGACCCAGACTTGTTTCCACAGCTTCAATGTCACCCGAAGTATTGTTGCCTGCTCCCTTCAGAGGCAAAGGGAGGTGGGCATCAAAGCAGCTTCACTGCACACCTGAGTCTTAGCTTGCAAAACCATCCTTCCCCCACCCCTTATTTTTACCCCAGTGCTCTGAGAAGCAGTTCAAAAGGCTTTGCCTCCAGGCCCTCCCTAGACGTACCTGGTCCAAAGGCATCAGGCAGGAGGGCCACCCCTTTACTCTGTCAGCTAGGACAAGGGCTTTGCACCAGATTTTGTTTCATCCATGAAATTTTCTTCACTCAGCCTCCTTTCCTTCCCCCGGCTCCCTCTGGGACTCTCCGTGGCTGACATGGTTTGGCCTATTTTAGTTGTTAAAATTTGGGTAATTCATTAAAATGGCAGAACTGGATGATTTCCATTCACAGGAATAGAGTAAGATGAAATGAGAAAAGGAAAGAAAATGGATGAAGCAAGAGCTGAGAGAAAACACTGCTATGTCTCC